>VXBT01004357.1:911957-1000682 GCA_013400235.1 Oriolus oriolus | reverse complement strand
CGAGACGGAGATCCCGGCGGCTACCCCCACCCTCTCGCATTAGCTCCCTCTCCCCGGCGCTACCGCCCCACGCCCAGCCCCGGCTCCACCTCCGCCCTCCCGGAGCATCCCCGCTGCGCGGTGGGGCGAGGGACCGAGGCGCGGGGACACTCCGCCGCTCGGCCCGCGCCCTCCGGCCTCCCCCGTGCGGGCACTGTCCCGGCGGGCGAGTTGTGCCCCCAGAGGATCACTCGGGGCTGGGCTATGGTCGCAGACTCAGGGAGTTGACAGGCTGCAGGACGGCGAATCGCTCGGGCTCTGACTGCTGCACACATGTGCCGGTAAATAACGCGCACGTGTGAGCATGCCTGTTTCATGTCTCTCCAAAAGGCTTCCTCCTCTTTTTTTCTTCCCGTTTTGGGGTATCCGTCAGCACACAGAATCCTGAAATCCCCAGTACTAGTGCTCTCTTTTTTGCCACACCATAAAGGAGATAAGTCAGGATAAGAAAATTGCTTGTGGAGCTCCCTTAAACAACAACATATGTATAAGCAACACTTTCATTTAAAGAAAAACTATAACACAGCAAAATCTGGAAAAACGTAGTTAGGATCAATAGCCGCCTGGATTCTACCTCGTCATTGCTGCACAACGCACAACATACACTGAAACATGAAACTCCCAACACATTCCCCACATAACTTCACTATTGAAAACACAGGGCCACATTGCTGCCCCCCAGCACTGTGGAAAACCTCCCAGTGCAGAGAGGGATGGAGCTCTCTGAGGGGTTTCTTCAGCGGGCTCCTTCACATGTGGATCAGACACCATCATTTTTGGAAAGGACCACAGGTTTGGTCTGTCCAGGCCCGATCGCAGGTTATTTTCTGGGCTGAGAACTCCTGATGTAGAGCCAGGGTGTGTCCTCACCCGTTCTGCAATTTCTGCTTCAAACTCTGAATCTCATGAGCACCCCTCTGGGAAAGCCACGGGGGTTTTTGAGACCCCCTAATGACTGGTTCTTTTCCATGACTAAAAATACATTATGTGGGCAATACAGCAGAGACTTTTTTTTTCCCCAAAGCAAGAAGGAAAACTGAACATACCTGCCCCTAGAACTGTATCTGGGATGGCAGATCTGTTATGTATACTCATGACTGACTTAACAAAAGATTGCAAAGCCTCACAGAACATCTACAGACACAAATATTACTGAAAAGCACCACCAATCTACTATTTCTGACTTGCCAAACAGAAACCCACAGTTTCTGCTGGATTACCATGGCCATGAAATAAATAAGCAAATGAGCTGCACCGTCAAATCTTGAAGACAATGTACTATAACACAATATTTCATTGCAGATCAAAATCACATTCTCTCACACAAAAAAGGAAATCAGACACCTTGAGTAACTTACTGTGCTATTCATACTGGTTTTGATCATCTATCCATTGATTTGAATTGCTTTGCTCATGGGGTCGAATCAGTGTCATTCAGAATGTTATAGAAAATTATTAAAAAATAGTATCCTCCTCTCCATTTTTGAATTTAACTCTCCATTTGGCCTCATTTTTTGTTTATATCCTCTCCTCTCTCCCAGTGCCTCAGTGAATCTCCTTGACCTCATTACATATGGTGCAGAATTTCAGGTCTGAACACAGGCAGTAGTGTCTTCGTTCATAAATTAAACTGGGCAGAGAACAGGCCCTGACACTGGTTCATGATCTGCTAAACAGGATTGCTTCTGTTAATCTGTCAGTGTGATGCTTGAAATGGTTTTGGCTGAGATGTGTGAGCAGCCTCCGGAACAACAGTCGGACACAGCACTAGGGCTGCAGGGGCAAGTCCTGAAAGATAGTTTGGGGTGGCTGCCCTCTTTTGGAAGTGGAGACTTAGGGGCAAGGCTGTGAGTCCTTCTGGAGTCCCTGGCACATTTTATTCACCAGTATACATGCAGTCAAAGGAATGAGGCAGCCAGGTTTGAGCCTGGAGTCTTTCAGCTTCTTTTAGATTAGGTGATTAATCGGACAATGGTTTAGGATTCCTGTGGTAGACATACTTGAAAACAACAACTCTGCCCTTTCTGCCTTACTTTGGGCATTGGTGAAATGTCAGTGTACCGGCAAAACAGTTTCAGGCAGTTGCCTAGAAGGCAGTGGCCTTTTTGTCTGCTTGTGCTGGACTAAGAAATTGTCTTTCTTTGCCGTGATGTCAGCATAGATGGAAGCACAGGCAACTGGGTTTATAGCAGAAGTAATTTTCCAGTGCAAGAACCTGTAATACAGACAAATGTACTAAACTCATCTAAAGATAACAACTGTCAGCATACCAGACCTCCATGGAAATGGTTACACATGGATAAATAAATGCAAATGTTACCAATGTGCTTACAAGGGATGATTCCTACAATTAGTCCTATTTGTTCCCATGTAATCAGGAAATGGAAAACACAATCCTTATACTGTCCTAAAATATTCTTAAAGAGACAGCATAATTATAATTTTTTTTGCTCCTCCAAAGGTCTCAGCACCTACAGCTCCAGGATTCATACAGCCACTCCAGTCATGTTTCACTGAGGTGGTCAAAGAGGGAAATGCAAATTTAGGGGGATGGAGAGAGGCTGAGGAGCATAGGAACAGCAGTGCTCTCATGAACACTGGGGACAGCTGGGATAGCACCATGCTGGGACTGAACCCGGTCATGGATCAAATAAATGTGCAGTGCCTTGTCTCTGGATGAGTTCACGTCTTCAACAGCTTCCAACACATTTATTTTTGCTCTGCTTTGCTAGGGTGAAAAAAGTAATTTGAAATGAGAAAGCATTTGCTTCCTTAATCACAGGTACCTACACATATACAGACACACAAAAACACACTTTGAGGGAGGATTTTGGTGGGGGTAACTGCTGCTGAAGGAGTTCTTTACCAGCACAGAAACCCTGCTGCTCCTGGTCATCAAAGGGGAGGAAGAGCTATTTCTATTGTAAATAGAGGGTTGTTTCTGCCCATAGTTCTTTTCTCATCCTAAGCAGATTTACAGTTTAAAGGATGAATTATACAGCTGTTTCCAAGTCTTCTGATTAAAAAACCAGAAAAATGTAAGAATTACTCCTCTGGAATCCTGAAGGTAACTGTAAGGCTCCAGGGTCCACTGAAGTTGATGGGGAAAATCCTGTTAATTTTCAACTCACATATGTGGGAATAAAAGATGTATTTTTGTATTTCTGCCCTCATTTTAATAATAATTTTTCCGTAATATTCATCCATAGAATTTCACAGGAAGGTTCTTTTTCCAGTCACACTAGTAAAATGCTGTAAGTAATCTAGAGCCAGGAGATCTCAGCAACTTCACTCTGAGAGAAGAACTTAGATCTGAGCATTTGCTATTAAATCTGTTGTCATCAGAAGTCTGCAAAGAGTTTATGTCACTGCACTTTGGCATGTTTCATTGTAGAGAATCACCTCAGAAGGTTTACAATTTTAAAGTCAGCAAGAAAGTTTTCTGTTCCACGGTTTATCACTGCGCATGGTAAGAGTGTTTGAGGAAGTGTCCAAGTCTGAAAGCATACAGATTTTTGCTAAAACCTGGACAAGTATTTGCATTAATCAGTTAAGGAAAGAAAATTCAGTTAAGCTGCAGACATTCAGTGAAGAAAATTACATCCAGAAAACATTTGTAATCTATGCTGTGGTCAGAGACTGAAAATAGTTCATGCTTCAAACACTGATATAAAGTTTTGCTCATTATAAAGAAGCTACAATCAAAGAAGCCTCCCTGAAACTGGGATTTTGGACTGAAAGTCAAACTGCTTATTAGATAAAGGGAAACTCATTGTTCATCTCAGGCTGAGGGAAAGGTATGCATCCACAAAAGGCCAAAGTCACCAATTGCGCTGAGAATAATCCCCAGCTGAGTTTGGGGCATGGGGAGAGCACAGCTCACAGAAGCCAGGTTTACACAGACTCCCCCCAGCTGAGGAGAAGGAGGAGAAGGGGAGAAGGAGGTTTTGAGTGTGTGGCGTAACCTCTGGTCAGAGGCACTGAACACCCATCCTTTGTTACACAAACCAGCCCAGCTGTGGAAACCCCCAACCCCACAGGCCACATCCACGGGACTTACATGTGAGAGGCAGCTGAGAGGGAATCAGAATCCATCAAAGACCTCCCAAAGTGCTCCCCAGAGGCCTTGAGCCACCGGATGCCACAGACCCAGAGTCTGCTGTGAGAGACTGCCCCCTTCCCCCGGGGGACATGCCTGGACATTGCTATTTTACCTGGCTGGAGGGTATATTAACCCTTGGGATTCTATGCTTTTTGGGGGAGACCTTCACCACCAAGAAGACCAGCTGGAGAGGATCAACGAACATCATTGGGATCCACAGAGTGGTGATATTTTCCTTATTCTGTCCCACTCACTCTCTTTCTGTCCCCCCCACCTATTTTCTATTTCTTTCTTTCTCTCTCTCTCTCATATTTACTATCAAAGAAAACCCGTATGTAGTAGTCTCAAACTTATTTGATGGACAAGTTTCTGATCCAACAGTGCTTCTGGCGATTTTGCATATTTAAAGGCACCACAAGTGCAGGAAATTTCTCTTCTTTGTTCCGATTTCTCGTGGAGGGGTGGCTGGGCCAGGCCGGTTGGCCCGGGCCAGGCCAGGCCCCTTTCCCCGGCGAGGGCAAAAAGCCACCGGGAAAAGCCATCACGGCTCCGGGGGGAATCTGGGATCAGTCTTAAACAACAGGCAGCTAAAAAACAGCTATGAGTGACCGTGCAGCCCAGACCAGCCGGCGCAGCTTCGAGGGACTGGCGGGCTTCCCGTTCCACTCCAAGCGGCCCCGTGCAGACCCGGCGGGAGCCGGCAGAGCTCTCTGCAGCCAGCACAGCTTGTATCGCACTGAAGAAGACATCATGCAGCCAGCAGCATAAGGGGAGAGAGACTTTCTCCAAAGTAAAGCCTGTAGAAAATAAACTCTTCAACATGGCGGCTCCAAGGTCAGGAAAGAAAGAGAAAGTAGGTCACATGGGACGAAGCTAAAAATGGCGGTGGGCAAAAAGGGCGGAGGCACTTTGGCACGTAACTTAAAAATGCTTCCTGCAAGCCGTGATAAAAACTGTAATATCATAAACTGGTTTTGCCTCTTTAATCCATTTAAAATACATGGTGGGGTGAAAACTCTGTGTGCAGCCTGCAAAGAAAAAATGGTGGCCAAGCCAGGTCACCTAGAAGCTGTGAGAAGCTTTTAAAGATTTAAAGAAAGAGAGCTGTTGCTTTCAGGCTGGAATAGCCCATGCTTAAACAGCTAACACCCCATGTTGTGACCCATGACTGGCACTGTGAAGGTACTGTGAGATTTTCGTGGGAGAGATACTTTTTCACTTCAGCAAATTGTATTTACCGGGCAGATTGCTGAGCGTGAGAAGAATTTCACAGCATAGCAGAAGAAACCCTTTTCCTTAAGCATAAGGAAGAGACTTTTATGAACTGTAACACTGACCAAATCCCATGTTTTGTTATCCTTTGTGCAAATGGGTTAGAAAGAGCGGGGTGCTGGAAGAAAGGGGTGCATGTTTTAATTTCTTATTATTTCTTTTTACTTCTAATTCTGTTAGCAATAAACTTTCTTTATACTGCAATTGTTTAAGTCTGAACCTGTTTTGCCTTGCAGTTTTTATAGTTTTGCTCAGTATTTCCTTATTTTCCCTTACGCAAAATAAGATATTTCATGGGGCTTGGCACCTAGCCAGCTTAAACCACAACACCATACTATTGACTGGCATATGGTCTCATTTGCACCTTAATTCAGGTAGAGGTATTTCTAAGAACCTCAATAATCAGGCCATGACAGCTGTTCACCAGCACAAAGACACTATATGATCTCTGTGTAACTATGTTTGACATCAAATGAATCAACAATCAGCTCTGGCCACTAAAAAAATGAGAACAAGTCTTAAAATCCTGTAAGTAGGAGGTCTAGATTTTTGACCCACCTCTTTCATCCACTAAATGGCCGTAAGTAAGTCCTATAACTGCTTTTCACTTTTCACTTCACTTACTGCTAATGCTACCCAGCAGAATTCACAGCAGCCAACTGAAATCCCTATACAATGTCTGTAGCTAATAAAGATGCCTCACTAAGGCACCTTAGGGCAGTCAGGATTGAAATCTGCACCTTCCAACACAACACAGGTGGATAAAATCACCTTCCAGGATGTGCCTGACCTGGGAGGTGTGCTCTGCGGTCACACTCTGTAGTCTGAGCCCTGCGGAGAGAGGAGTTCAAGGAGCAGTGAGATTGTGTGTGGTCTAAGAGTCAATCTCCCCAGTGCTATAAAAGCCAAGTGCTCCTAAGCATGCCTGTTTAGCCTTTTAGGAACTTACCTGATAGAAATTAACTATTCTATCAGCTTTGGACACATCCAAACAGGGCGAACAGGATTTTTTTCAGTATTACATTTCTACTGAAGTCCTTGTTACAAAGTCAAAGGTACATATGAGCACTTAAAGGTGGTTTTTCCACATAGCATTTTAAAAGAACATTTTAATAGTAAACTAATTTGGAGGAGGAGATTGTTCTTACCCCTGTTTTGTGGATGAGGAGATAATTAAATTCTTTAGATTCTGGGTCAAAATGATTCACATAATCTGGAAGTATGTGTCAAAACAGGGAACTGGGACTGCTCATCTCTTTCTCTTTAAGAGACTATGAGCAAGGCAAAGCCATCTCCTAAACTGGAAGCCCAGGTAGAGAAGACTATGCACTTGATCTATATCAATACCCTTGTTTGAGGGTTGAGACTGTGCTTTTTTTTTAATTCCCCTCTACCATTTTTTTTTTTGTTCAGTGTTAAACATAAGCTGCTTGCTAGTATTTAACATGGCAAGAGAGCAGGAGCAAGCGGAGGTGTGACCCAGGCTGAGAGAAAGCAGGTCTGTGTATGTGTTAACCCCTAATAATTGTCAGGTCTGTACCACGTTCCCACAGCCAGGCTGTGCTGACTGCCCACCCCTGCCCAGCACTCCTGCACTGCCCTGCACACTGTGGGTCTGGCTGCAGCCCGAGCAGAAGGTGCTAGCAGTGAATATAAATGTAATGGAGCATCAGAGCCTTGCCTTGCCTTAGTTGTTTCTACCTCATTTCCCTTTCCTAATTCAACTGTTGCAACCTCCAGACGTCCCAGGTTTTAAATTTGTCCCTGTAGAGCCAGTCCATAATGCACTTACTTGCTGCAGACACCTCCTTTCCACACGGAGCTGCTCCCTAAGGGTATGCAGATACAAAAAGCTTTCTATTTTAGGACCCATTAACTCAAGGAAAAAAAATCTAAGGGGATAATTTTTCACATTATGAAGTCTCATCAGTCGCTGTCACTGAGAAGAGCCACTCACTGTTGCCAGGCTCTTACGAGATGACAGAGCCCAAACTGGATTGGAAAGGGATCACCTCATTGCTGATGACAGTCCCCTCTGAGAAGGCTGAAGTCCTCTTGCCATTGCAGTACTTGATCAACCAGCAAACACCTAGCCTCCTGCTCCTGGGGCTTCCTTTTCACAAAGCAAAATGACATAAACACCTAAGGTGGAAAAACAGTCACCAGTATTTAGTAAAATAAGGTACCACAAACTGGAATAGAGGCAGAACCTCAGTTTCCAACTCAGCTTATCTCAGTGAAGGCTTTGACAGCTGTTCAGAGTAAGAGGAACTGTTCAGGGTATTTCTACACTTTTGCACATCTCTTGCCAGTGTCACATTGCACAGCCTTTAGAAAACCGCCTTTACCTATGCATTTTTGTAGTATTAACTTGCACATCAGCTGGTAAGGGAGAGAAATAAAACATTTAAAAACATATACAGAAAGTTCAGAGTGAAATATAACAAACTAAAAATAAATAAATGTGGGAATTTTGTGGTAGGATTTTCAGAACTTTTATTTAAATACCTGAATTTAAGCCTTTGAAATTAAAGTTAAATAGCATTGCCACCAGCATGTTGCTTGTCTTAGTCTAAACCAGGTGAACAGCGTAGGAAATGTGTGCAGAGAATTTTGATTACTTTATGCATTTTAAAATGACACGGACTGGAAAAACTATTAGTAAGTCAAAGAAAACAAGTCAAAAATGAAAGAAGCCAGTGGTAATCAGTGCATGGGAATATGGGAGTCCATGTGCTGTTTCAGTGTTAAACTCTTATATGATGCAATACAAAAAAAAAAGAAAAAGAATAGGTTAGAAATATGGAAGCAATAGACAAAAAGGGAAATGAAAAATTAATATCTTGTTGTTCATATGGGCCATAAGATAAGCATATAATATGCTTGTGTTTCTTCTATATATTCTATTTGTTTGTTATGCATACTGTAATTTATGCAGTTTAGAATACTCTCTTAAATCCCATGCCCTTTGCTTCCATGTACAAAACAGGTTAAACAGAAATAGCCAAGGAGCACTTTACTCTGTTGGTGTTCCTCAAATATGAAAGCTGTGATACTCCAAATATTTAATTGACCCCAAGGCCAGTCCCTTTGAGATTCAGCTTATGTTAACACAAATAATGCAGTGCTAAAAAAGAAAGATTTGCTCGTATAATGAAGTATTTTTAGTGCACTAGCAAACATGATTCCTAGATATATTTTACTTTCTCCATGAGACATTTAAAACATTGAAGTTTAGTGTTTGCATTTGACAGTAGAAATTATATGGAGCAACTATTTATAGTAGTTAATATTTAGAAATGTCAGCATAATATAGAAGCAAATATTATGAACAGTGAGAAAGTATGTTTGGATTTTTTAGTTTTTCCAGCTCTTGATCTGTTTAGCCTTATTTTTCTTCTGAGTCCTTCCTAAAGTTATGCTTTCGCAAATTACTTATTAATGAGTCTGAATTAAAATTCATATAATTGCTTATTCCGCAAGTAAACTTAAATAATTTCAATGGTTTGTATTTTATTTGACTAATAAATAGGATTTATTGTACTTGTCTTATGTGGAAGACCACCTAGACTAGTTATTCTAAAAACACATCTCGAGCATTATTCTTTCTGTCAGCGTGTCTTGTTTACCACCCCCACTAAAAGCAGGCAGAACTTGCTCCAGTTTGAGATTCTTTTCCTTGTAGGTGCGTGAGATCTGCTGTTATTTCACACAGGTCCTCCCTGTCTGCCCTCAGCAAGGCTGGAAACCATCACCTCCTATGGGAGACGGTGACTTTTTACAGTATTTTGGGGAACACCTGCAAGGGACAGCACTAAAGGAACTCCTGGGAGCTAGGATCAGTCTCCATTATTTATGTCTCCGTGCTTTCTGTCCTCTTCCCTCTCTCATTCCCAAGCCAGGCAGAAGGCCACTGTGGGCCTTTAACTGTGTTGCCTGGGAGCTGTCAGAGTAAAGAGACATGGCCTCCCAGTGTCCTTGTGGGTGGAGGGCATCCCCAGGCTGACAGAAGATTGGCAGAAGATTTGCCAGAACAGATGAACGTGGTTTTCCCAAGAGCTGTGGATGGTGTCTGGTTTTTCTGGTGCTTGGTGACAGTGGGGTTCACGTTGTTGTGTCCTTTGGTGGGAAGACTCAGGGGAAGGGCTTTCTCCTCTAGCCGTTTGCTAGGTTTTATTTAACTTTTAGGATCTTTCTGTCTCCTACACATTTGCAAGATGTGGTTGAAAGAAATGAGGAGTTTAAACATAATTAAAGAAGGTACCAAAACAGGCATGCATACATGCAGATAAGTCCAATGCCACATCTTTTCTTAGGAGCCCAAATTAAGAAATAGTCTTTACAGGTAAAACCACGGTAAAGATGTTGTGGCTGTTTATCTTAGTACTTGAGGGAGTGCAGAGTTGAACATCTCCCGGAAGAATGTTCACAAATGAAGTATATGTCTTCTGTTTCTGGAAAAGTCAAGAGTGCTGAGCTAGAAATTTTCAACTTCATGGTTTAATAGTTTTTATCCTAATGAGCCCAAAAATGGAAAAGAAAGAGAGAAATGACTTTCTGATGCTTGAAAACCTTTTAAAAATATTTTGATTTTGACCTTCAATTTCTGCTCCTCTTTTTGAGAGACTCAGACCAGAAATATCAGAGATGATACCATCAAAGTATATTTGGACGAGTTAAATCTACATTTTTTCTAAACTGCCTATCATCGTGGATTCACGAATGTTAATTCTGGTGTACTAATGCAACTTTCTAATGACTACCTACTGCTGCACTGAGGCTTGACATGTACAGCCTGATAGTCATGTTATGGGGTGTTTTGTCAAAGTGCTAATACAGCTCCTACCTGCTGTATTACCACATCACTATTTTTTTTAACCTATAAAGGTTTTCAAAACAGAAGCCTGACTTTTAGAAATGCTGAGCAGCAAGATGCTTCAGTGACATTAACAGGAAATAAACAGGTCCAAATCAGGTGCGCTTTTAGAAAGGATGAACATGCTTTTTCTTCATACCTATTAGTATTGTCCTGTTCAGCCACTGTATTTTATGTATTATGTATTATGTATTTATATATTATGTATTTTATGGCGTTTCTACCCTTCACGCTCGAGCTGCATCAGTTTCTGCTTGTATCACCAAAGATTCAGATCAATAGCATATAATTTAGTAAAAGAGTCTGCTATTAACTTCTGAGACGCTCCCTACCTAAGTGAGATAAGCTGGATTTGGCCCTTGGTTATGTTTTAAAATGGAGCAAGGCACAGCAAGATGTTTTATATTAATTTTATATTTTGCTATCATGATTTTCTCTTTTAAATAGAAGCAGGTGATACATAAGCTGAGGTTTGGGACAACTTAGCATTTCAGCTTAAATGGGAAAACTTAGATGACAAGTGTTTTATCTGGTATATACAGAGGCAGGGTTTGAAATTTATTACATCTCATTTTAAAGCCAGAACATTTTCCAATCAGAAATTCCAGAAAATTAGTAGTGGTTCAAACTGTAGTAAAAGCTGAAGTCCTTCCTAGATCATACATATTAATATGCCATCAGCATAAAATGCCACTTTAAATTCACTGATTCCAGTCTCCATCCCACGAGAATCTGAAGCAGCATTAACAGCTTCTGTCAAACGTTCTCACATTAAAATGAAGCAGCATGGTGGTTGGGAAGAGAAGAGACACAGAAAATACCTTTTTTCTGTAGTAATCAGACTTGAATATTTCCAAGTTTCTTGCTCTCTACAACAACAAAATTTATCCAGCTTTGTGTTTGAGCATGCAGTGATTCACTGCTGACTAGGACAGGGTCCAAAAGTGGCAATCTTCTCTGAGGCAAAAGTTAGATGAACATGATCTTTTGGCAGTCTGCATATTAAGAGCTGCCCTATTCCCGGGTTCTCAATTGAGGACCTTCGGTGAGGTTAGCAAAATGACACTGAAATCTGATTTTGTACTGTTTGGGAACTGAATTTCAGTACATCACTCTTCAGGCTGGTTTTGAGAACATGACATCCTGAGATTCCTCTACAAATAGGACCAACTTTCTGTGATACCCAGTGCTTTCAAGCAATGTGATTCAGACAAGTAGGAGCTTTTCTTTCCATTAGTCCCACTTTCAGCTTTATTTTAGCAACAAAGTGATTCCCTTCTTTCCTTCCCACACAAATAATCTGTTCCTAGAGAAGTCCAGCTTTTAGAGATTAATAGCATTTGCAGTCTGTCTAACCCTCTAGTAAGAACTGACATTGCCAGAGAGATCACAACTCAGGGTTGACTTTCCTTATTCCTGATTCTGCCTCTGATGTGCTTTAAGATCTTTATTAAGTTAATTAACCTCTGTGACTCAGTGTAAGCATTGGTGTAATGCATGTAGTAATGTTTAACATAGAGTCCCACAGATGTAAGGCATGATAAAAGGGTAGAGGACTATCATTGTTAGTAATGATCATTGGTTTGAAATCATAGTCAGGCAAGACCAAGAATAACAAGGCCATTACAGTTAGCTGAAAGGTAGGGTTGTGATATTTAATCATCATTAAAAGGGTACATGATGAAAAATATATTACATATTTTCAATGAGAGTCAAGAAATAATTTTGTGGGGTATCTGCAGTAAAGACCAGGAGTAGCAGCTCTGAAAAACAAGATTCAATAAATCTTATGATTTTTTTTATCCAGCGTAGAGGTTATTTTTCCTACTGCGTCACACACTGTGGCTATTAGAGTAAGTCTATTTTTGTGCATGTGATACGATGGTGCACTGAAAACTAACAAGTCACAAGTTTGTCAGTTTATCTCTACTTTTTTCATTGTTGCTATTGTTCTTACTGTGCTTAATACTAATTGTATGCAATATCTACAGAATCACAGGTTTGGGTCAGTGCACTTTTGTCCTGTGTGCTGCACAAATATATTATAAGATATTCATGGTCTCAAAGAGATAACAAAAAGAAGCTGACACCTTCATACAGCACTGTTATTTATAGATATCTTTCCATTTCTTTTAGACATTGCCTCTGGGATATAATTAGATAAAGAAAAAATTCTCATCCATCAATTAAGGTATTAGTGATCAGAAGTGAATATTGGCAGTCTCAAAGAAGACATTCCTTTCCAGCTATCAAGAATTTTCCTTTACTGACTTGTCTCTTTCAGTCTACCAAAGAACAGTTTTAATTTGCAGCTGAAATCCTGATCCTACGATGAATCATGGTTTCTTTTGAATGCAAAGGGCGTCTGTCTGACAAAGTTGGCAGCCTGACCTCTATAAATATTGTTCTGTTGATAAAAAGAGGAATTGGATGTAGAGACTATCCAAAATAAATATTTTTCTTGGATCTTGGATGTCTGAATACAATAGAGCAAAGGGTTCTTGCTGCGTTTTAAATCATTCAGACATAAGTTGAAGTGAGTATTAGTTTTAGTTGAAAAACTGTCAAAGGCCGTTTGCACCTTTCATTTTGGGAATGAAAATGGACACCTGTTTGGGGATTGCTCTCTTCACAAATCTGTAGGGATTTGCCATTGATTTTGCTGGGAGCAAGTCCAGCCTTCTTGACTTCTTGGAGAATTAAAACAGGGGAATTAAATGAGGTATTCAGAAATACCAGCCCATCACGCTCCTGTCTTTTGGATGGAGGTGGATGGGAAAAGAGCCCTTTGTGCCGTCCCTATCAGAAGCCTTTGCAGGCTCAGGGCAGCCTCCTCAGCATGCCCTTGGGACCGGTGTACAAGTGGAAAATCAGCTGTGCATGGTAGGCAGCAGACAGGCTGGGCTGCCCCAAGGGTCAGGGGAAGGGAAACCTTTATGTTCCCACTTCATACTGAGGAAGTACAGAGGCATAATTTATCCCAGAAATGTAATAGCTCCAGTGGGTGTCCTGGCATGGCACACCTCCCCACTGCTTCCTGACAACGTTGTGTCCCAAAAATCAAAAGATGTGCTGCTCTATGCTGGCACACCTCCTCCTTTCTGCCCTTTTTGCTCCTACAAAAACTGCTTACATAAATCAGAAAGGGTGTGCAGAAGGAGGAGGTGTATGTGAAGGATTACAGCAAGAAGTCCTCAGAATGGCTGACAAGAGGTGTCTCAGCACCATCAAGTCACAACAACAGTGGTCTGACACAGAGGCATGAGCGAGCTTGTGCTGAAGTCAACAGAACTGTACCTTTGCCTAACCAGTGACGTCCTCCTGCTGCTCTTTCCCAAAAGGAGCAACAGAGGACTTGTTCCCATCAGAGACTTTTTCTTCTTATCAATAAATTACACTATCTAGCTGCTGCAATAGATAGTCTGTGAATTACAGAGGACATATATTTTTATTGGCTCATCTATTTAAGCAAAGAGAACTCCTGTCATCAGCGCTGAGCTGTAAACTAAAATTTGAAGATGAGATACCATCTACTTCTTCTTTCTCCTGTCTCACAGCACTGCTGTGACTGCTTTGCAAGGGAATGTTTGTATAGTGTATGTGACAGATACACTAACACTTGCTGTTTATCTGCTTCTCACTTCCTATGAATCATTCTTCTTTCTGTATTGTATACCTCCTAAAAAGGGCCTCCTGTTTCAATTCTTTTAAATGCTTATTTACAATAAAAAATACTTTTGCAATAAAAATAATTACATTATTTACTTGGAATTTGATTCCTCTGTGCTGGAACGTTGAGCTGAGCTTCCTTTTTTCCTTATTTTCTAGATCATGCAGAAGCTTTGCCTCTATCAGCTTTCCTTGTTATAGGTATATATCGGCAATGCCACCCTCTCAACATTTTGAAAAGGCCTTCCTACTTTTTTTTAAAGAGTGTAACACCACTTGCATCCTCTCTACCATTTGCAGAGGCCACCAACTGGATCTCAAACATGTTCATTAGTCACTCAAAAAAAGAGAGACAGGGACGGCCTTCTCCTGTGTTGACCCAAATATTTAAAGAAAACTTAACAAAACCTGTCCACACCCAGAACAAAACCCAGAGGACACTATCCACACACAGAATTCACCATCACCAACAGGTGATTCCCCATCATTCTGAGTGCACAGACAGTGCTACTGATGCCATGATGATTTTTTGCTTTTCTTTTATACCCCCTTTTATACACTCTTTTATATAGCTTTATCTATTCCTTAATTAAGGAATATTCCTTAATTAAGGCTTATTCCTATAAGCCTTTAGCTTACATAGTTATCATTCTTTAAGTTCGATAACTCCCCTTAGACCTAGTATTTCATTAAGTTTAGACTAAACATTCTAAAAGCCCAAAGAAACCAAGGTCCTCTCCAGAACACATTTTGTAAACAAAGATAGGCCCATCCAGGGGGAGGGTCCCTTGGGTGGGGGGTCTCACCCAAGTCCCTCATTGGGGAACCTTTGATAGATATGCTAATTTTCACAAGGCATATAATTGTACACTCATCACATCGTGAGTGGCCATTTTCTTCGGTGGGGATTTCAGGGTGCATTTCGATGTGCATTTCAGCTCACCTAAGGATCCTTAAATAAATACCAAGGTAAAACCCTTTTCCCTCCTAACTGTGTGCAGCTCTCTTAATTTTAAGACCAAGAAAAGGCATCACTACCAGAGCACCCTGAAATGCCTGTTGCAGTCATGCAAGCAGAGCAGAGCCCAGTGTGAGTGCTGAGGCTGCAGGAGGCTGACCAAAGAGCTCAGCTCTGACCAAAGAGCTCAGCTCTGGGCAGTGGTGGCAGTGCCCCCCACTTTGGCAGTGCTATGGCACAACTTTGTGCCTGTGACCCCAGCCACTGCCTGCTCCATCTCTGCCTAAAGTGAAGCTAATAGTGGCTTCCTGGGTATGCTCCTTGCACAAACAAGCCATGAACCTGAGGAGAAATAAAGAACAGTTTGTAAAAGGAATTAGGCAAAAACCCAAGACAAAGAAAATAAATAATGGTTCACTAAAATCTCACACAGTCAAAACCAAGGGCACAGAATTTATCAGGCAGCCTAAGAGAAACACAACTGTGCTTGTTATGTTGCCATCTGCTAGACTGTAGGTCTTCAAAGCTGTCAGAGAAAGGCTGTGTACCTAATCAAAACACATCTCCTTCTCCTGGCTCAGTGATTTAATAGCATTGCTTTGGGAACAAAACATTCTGCTAAGTACCACTGGGCTGCAAGTTACGAGAAAGTCTTTCTGGTATATCTGGCAGAAGTCTGATTTCTAAAGCACAAGCTGAAGCTACTGGGGAATTTTGCTCAAAGTCAGACTGTAAATTAATCTCTGCATAACTGTTTTTGCCTTGTTCATGCTCCTCTCTTTCTGCTTTTTGCTCTAATTCTTACAGCTAGGATTGATAAACTCTGGGAAAGAAAACCAGGAGAAACTTTTTCTTCATTTAGGTCTACAGTATTAATTTAAACCATTTTATCTCTGGGACTGTAATGTTTTTTCTGTAGCAAAACTTTTTCACCAGTACAAAGAGTTACATTCTGGGAAAAAAATTTAAGGCTGTGCTTACTATTATACCAAAAAGCCACAGCACACTGTGTGCTAGTGCATCAGCTTTGCACGGAAGAATCCGTAATAAATGCTTGCAGTCCTATCTTAGAAGCACAGAACAATTCTATCTTCCTGAATAAAGGCATCCAGTGCCACTTGCACATCCTGCCGTGTCCCACCTTTTTCCTTGCCTGTCTCTCACATCAGAGAATGCAGGTTCCCAAGTGCTTGCAGCCAAACCTGGCAGCCCCTTGCAAATGTCCTTAGTGTATTTTGCCTCTTAGTACGTGTAATCAATCCACTGATGACTGCGCATCTAATTTACTTTGAACCTCTCAAGTACATCTCAGGATAAAAATACTAGTTTCTTGTCTTCAAATGTTTTTTCAGCAAAGCTTTTGCAGTGCTTGGGGTTTGCTTGTAGAGAAATTCCCACAGGCATCATGAACACCCCTGTACTCTCTGAGCAAGCTTTCTTAAGTTTCAATGAGCTTTGAACTGAGCTTACAAAATTACTCTTAAAATGACAGCTAGAGGCCTCAGCTGAGACTAACAAATACTGAGTAAGAGACAAGAACTTCCCAAAAGGTTTTGAAATTAACATCAAATAGATGTGATAGATAAAAGGTGAATAAACTCCCATTTAGAAGTATAAATTTATATATTTTTAAAAATTATACTTATTTTATAGATTTGGTTTCTTCTACAAACACCTACAAACATGTGGTGGAGTCCAAAAAGGAGCTTACTCTTCCCAGGTCCCAGGTCACTTTATCTACAAAGACATTCTTCTTCACCTGTCATTTGTGATATAGGTAACAGGGATTAGTTAAAGACCATTATTAATAATTCAGGAGTTAGAAAATGAATGAGGAACAGGTACTTTGAAACAGCAAGGCAGTGTAGATGTCCTAGGATGCCATCTTTGACCACATGCTCGTGGGTTTTTTTTCCTTTCCATGGGTTCTTAGTGCAAAAACCTGACTGTACTCAATTAATGAGTAACAACACACAATTTTATTTTCTTTCCATTGTTCAGTGCAAGGCTGTCCAGCTTTTACCTGGGATAGAGTTAATTTTGTTTCTAGTAGCTGGTACAGTGCTGTGTTTTTTGGATTCATTATGAGAATAATGTTGATAACACAGTGGTGTTTAGGTTGTTGCCTTACCCCAAGTCAAGGAATTTCCAGTTTCCCATGCTCTGCCAGGGAGGAGCTTCACAAGAAGCTGGGAGGGAGCATGGCCAGGACAGCTGACCCAAACTGGCCAAAGGGATATTCCATACCATAGAACACCATGCCAAGTACATAAACTGGGAGGATCTGGCTAGGAAGCACTGATTACTGCTGGGGGCCGGGCTGGGTATTGTTCATAGAGTGGTGAGTAACTGGATTGCAGATCACTTTTTTCTCTTGGGTTTTATTTCTCTCTCTCTTTTTGTTCTCTTCCATTTCACTATTATTACTGTTGTTATTCTTATTATTTTTATTATTATATTTTTAATATTTTATTTTATTTCAATTATTAAACTCTAATCTAATCCCACAGGTTCTATTTTTCCAGTCCTCCTCCTGATTCCACTGAGGATGTCTGTGGGTTAACAAACTGTCTGGAGTTAAACCACAGCAACAACCCAAGCTGTCTTTCTTCTCCAGTGATGAAGCTGTGCTGTGAAAGTAGGGTTATTCACAGCCTCGAGAGCTCTTTACAGTGCCTTTCATTGCAGCATGTGTGTGCTTCATTGTCATTTGTAACCTGGTTTCACAAAGCTCCTCTGAGACATGGACTTAGTGTTTTTCCCATGTTTCGTGTTTGTAAGTGCAGTGCAGAGTGACTGATGTCAAGTTGAACACCACATGCACGCTTAGGGCCGCAAGGTCCTTGGATGTGCTCTGGAAGCTTTGGCAGGGAGAAGTCACATCTCTGCAGGCTTTCACTGGTGAACCACAACCACTTTCTACAGAGAAGTTTTGAACTTCTCCATAGAAATGTAGTATTGAAAAGGGCTGTCTCTTGACCAAAACTGAATTTTCATAGTGAAAGTAAAATATAAGCTCCTAATATAAGGTTTATCCTTTTGTGAAACTTTGTATCATAGCTCTAAATCCTAGAAGAATGTCCATTTAAAGTAAAAGAAGATGTGAAGTTCTGAGACAGGTAGATGTATATTCTTTATCTCCAAAACATTGGCACTTCAGTTCTAGCTTTTCCAAATATTTAGAAATATTCTTTGGAAAAATAAAATAAGTTAGATGGAAGTTAGATGGAAAATTGCATTCTGTATGGAGGAAGGTCATAAGAGTTGTGAGAAGCTAAAAATGGGGTTTTGCAACAGGAAATGTGTAACCTCAGGAATATGCTACTGGCCTGACCACAAACTCAGGGAGCATTCAAAAAAGAGATGCAAAGGAGTGTACTGTAATGCTGAAAAAAAAAAGAAATCACAATAAGAGCACCTAAGAAAATAATGCCTGTCAAAAAATAAAGAATGCTTAACAGATAGTAATCCTACTGAATGTTGTGCATATTTCTCTGGTCATTCTTATCCAGACTTGTGGCACCATGCAAATATCCTTTTCTTGTTTTCCACTGCCAGCTCATACAGAAAAAGAGCTTGCTGGTTATATAAAATAGAGGTTATCAGCAATATTGCTAATTAATGGTGTAGTTGCCAAATAAGAAGTTAAACTCTGACAAACATGACCTAATGTTACACAAATATGCTTCATCAATCACCGTTAAAAAATTGCACAACAGCCAGCATTTTTTGGACAAGTAATAGAACCCATTGGCAGTTGGTATAATTAAAGACTAGTAAGCAGATGAAAATGTTTGGGGGTTTGTAGACTTGTGTACAGAAAAAAAAGGATAGATGTGTTTTTAAAATGCCACAGCTTCAGCTGGTTGTTGTTTAAAATAGGAAGACTTCAGTGGGCGCCATGGTATCCACAGACAAGTCCAGGTTCAGCGTGGGGAGGTCTCAGGTCTCTGGGCACAGTGAGGCTGTTTCGGATGTCCTCTGATGGACACAGCTGTTGCTGGCACGGATCTTGCTCCCAGCAGCCAGTGTGGTGCTGTGCTACTGGCATCCCACTGGGCATCCGCTGGTCTTGGGACGTACGGGGCTTTTCTTTCTTTGTCTCACTGTGTCCTGTAAAATTTGAAGCTCTTGCGGAATACTGGAAATTTCGAGAGCCCTGAAGGGGCTGCTCTGGAGATGGGTTTGTTTGGCCTCTTCCCTTTGAATGGAGCAGAAGGAAGTAGAGTCCACTTGCTTAATGTATTAAGTGCAGAATTTTTTGAATGATGGCTTGTAACAGGTGGGAGATGAGGAGTGAAATGATGAATAGGGAACTTCAACAGCAACCCCAAACGAGACATTGAGCAGAATATGTTCTTAGGCTTAAATGCAAAGATTAAAGACAGGGCAAAAAATCTTGCATGGGAGAATTCACTTTACTCATTTAATGAAGTTGAATCAAAGTTTTTACAATTCTATTTCAAAACAATGAAGTCTAATGATGAGAATGAACAAAAAGTTCTTAAATATTCACTCTGAATGCTGATTTTCCACATCCAAGAGAATGGATTGACTACTTTTTTAATGCTGTCAGAAAAGCATTATTCATCTGTTTTAGTACAGACTTAGTAAATCTTTTCTCAGTAATATTTATTTAAGCAGCAAAACATTAGTCAGTGACATTGAGAGGTAAAGTTCCATTTGTGCTTGGCCAATTTATCCTTAGACTAACTGGATTCACATACCATCCCAGGAAGGATGGTGTAGGAATGCTATGAAAAACTGTTAAGTATAAAAAGGAAAATCTAAATATGAATATTAAATAGGTTGCACTGCCATGATGGAGGTTTTGTTTTAGTACTGGTGAAAGAGAACAGCACTATAAAAGCAGAACATGCTGCATGAAAAGAACATGGATGGAGGTAGTGTTGGTGATAGCTGGCTCCGAACCTTTTGTGAACATGCTGACTTCAGTGGCCTTTGGATTAGGTCCAGACAAAAGCCACATTTTTATATGGCAGGCAAATTTGATAAAAGCACTCTCAGAAGCAGAAACAAAGAAGTAGTGAGGAGCTTTGCAGAGTAGACCATGAGGCAGAAATAAACAAAATCATACAGTCCAAAGGACTAGAATTTACAATCACTCACATTGAATCCACTTGACTGATTTCCATGTAAGGAAATTTGAGCTAGGAAAAAAATTAGAAATCAGAATTGAAGAAACATCTTCAATATCTGGGTTATACATTTAAGATAAGCCCTGCCAGAAAAAATGCATCTATTATACATGGCATTGGTCCATGCTTTGTATTTCAGTTGGGTTTCACTAAACACAAATCCCCAAGAGCGTATAACTTCTTCCTCTGTTCGTGGGATCACCTGGCCAGCTCCCCATTATGTTTCCGGCACAACTAAAGCCCATGAAATGCAACATACAAACGTGTTGTCTCCTCATGAACATGGGTAAGAGCTGCTGTTTCTGCTGATGTAGGACTCGGGCTCCAGTGAAATGTTTCCCTTGTTCCTGATGAAATTGTGAAAGCCCCTGCTGAGATGACAATGCACCAGAAAGAAGCACAGAAACGTGTAGTGTGGGTTTATAAACACAACTGCAAAGCTGCCATGTCAAACCCCTTCATACCCCTGCAGGTACTAGAGCTCTTCAGGTGCCTTGGATTTTTAGTTTTTCCCAAGATTGTTTGAATTAATTGCAATTATTCAAGTGAATGATTTCAGCAATAGAAGACATTTTTTGTTCCAGAAAGGATGGGATTTGTCTGACCTTGTTTTCAACTTCAGTAGAAGGAGAGACTCTATCTGGGTCTTAGGGTAGCCAACAGATTGGGGTCAGGACACCGTTTAAGAAGCCCAGCCATATAAGTGCAAGTTTGGAGGGGAAATATGGATGAGCCTTTTATTTTCCCATCACTCTAAAGTAGTGCAAAAAACTTATCTAAATTTAATTGCCCAAAGATTAAAAAAAAAAAAAAATACCCCAGGGATCCCAGAGGAAATGTTGCACCTTTGTCAGTATGGTTCGCATATCGAAGTGTGTATGGAAGGTGGAAAAGAAATCTTAGTGTTTGTATCCCATTTGGTATATCATGTTTTGAGGGGACTTAGATGCAGACACATTACAACACGTAATGCTAGCACTACATGTTATTTTTGACAATTTTTATTAGTCCTGAATTAAATCTAGCCTGGCTTCTGTGTTGGTCAGTCATGTGTCTGACTGCCTGGTTTCTTGAGAACACATTTTGCTTTATTTTGGAAAGGAAAATGAGGCTGTTAAAACTTGAGGACAAAGATTTGCTCTGCAGATTAAAATTACTGATAGAAATATTTCTATTTTTTCACTAAAAATGAAATTTAAATGTCCTATTTTTTAATTTCAGACTCTGTCATGTACAATGTTTCATTTAGGGTTTTTTTTTTTATTAGAGGTAGAAAGGACATATTTACAGCAGCATAATTATTTAGAATGAGGGTTTAAAATTTTATAAGATCATTCCTGTTATTAAATTAGAAATCATTTGACCAAGGATACAATTTGACAAATAGGTAAATAAATGCTGAGTAAGCAATACAGTTTCCTTCTGTTGCATTCAAGCAGTGCAGAAAGTCACGTCACACACTTAGATTAGGCCTTTTCACTCTCCTACAGCGTTATGCAATGGTTTCCACACCCATACTGGGGACCAAGAGGGGGATGACAGACTGCTTTATCTTCTTCACGTCAGGAAAAGGAAAACTGGTTGACAGTGTATTCAAAGGGAGAGAGAGATAAAGAGGGAAAGAGAAATTTGTTTGAAAACCACTGATGTTATGATGAAATATCAAGTTCTAATCCCCATGACTCATACTAGCTACTCTCCCCAGGCTGGCCAGAAGACAAAGCACATTATAATTATGTGGCTAAGACTGGAATGCTCTGAAAGCCTACGTAAGTAGCCTGTTGGACTCCACTGAAACCCACCAAGGGCAATAGACCTCCCAACCAAAGACCATACCTAGAGATTACAAGCGGCAAGGCCGTAGTCCAGTGAAAACATGGTGCTACTTGCAAATTGTTTCTCCCTAAAATGATTGCTCTGCTGAATGCTTGAGGAGAGTGACATCAGTAAGTGGTCACCCATGACAATTTTATTCCTTCAGCCATTTCTTATAATTTCAACTGCAAGGAAAAAGATTTTCTTTCCTTACATAAAACTCCATCTGGAATGAATAGGCAGGAGAAAGCTTTTCTAAAACTAGAGCTCTCACTCCTTGAGTAAACAAGAAAATTCCTCGAAGGATTTATTCTTAGCAAGATTACTGTTATAGCATGGATCTTCAGCAAAATAATTTCCTATTATATGTAAAGAATTTGGCCAAATGAGGACAAAAGGAGAGCACAAACTGCTGGTTTCACTGGCTGGACAAGATCAGCCTTCTTGATTAGTTTGTCTGTGCTTTTCCTCCCTATTCCATATTAAAATGAAAATGCCACCCTATAGTGTGCTTGTAAAAATATCTTCTCCATAAACAAAAATTGTTTTTGAATAGCCAGTTCTCAGTGCACTGCAAGGCCACCTAGACAGTCCTAAAAAGACAAGGTAAAAAGAAGAAAACAAGCAACAACAAAACAAGAAAAAATGTCTTCCAAGTAAAAAAAAAATAATTATCTTAAACACAGTCTAGAAACACAGATCCTGAAAATCATGCCTACAAATTTCTGCTTTCCTTTACTCATTCAGACTTTTCCTATTCCTCTTCAATTTTCTCGACGATCTCAGTATTTGGTTCTTTTCCTCTAATTGTTTTGCCTTTCCCTATACTAGTCCCTGATTGTCCTTGTTCCAGTGTTCAATATGCCCAGTTCTTCTTTCCAGCTTTCTATGCCTCCCATTTTTCAACCTACATTTTGTGTCATTTTTTCTATTCCTCATTTGCTAGCAAGGAGCCATGAGCTAATGTCTTCTCCCTGCCACAGAAGAAAGGAGAAACAGGAGCACATACAAAAACAGACTCCTGTGGGAAAGAGGGAAAAGTAGAAGTCCCACCCAGCTGTTGCACTGTGTTGCAAGGGCTTGCAGCTTAGAAAATCTTACTTCATTCCTCCCTTGTCCCTGTACGTGAGGAAAAAGGGAGTAAGTGATCTCTCATGGAGGTCCCAGACCACAAGAACATCAAGAAAAGGAATCATCCCCTTCTAGCAAAAGAACTGATGTACTTTTCCATGAACCTTTAGAAATATTGCACAGCCACATCCATTGGAGAAAACAATTCATCAATTTTCTGTCTATTTTCAAATCACTCCCTTTAATTCTTCAGATTAAATCATCACCTGGCACAGCCAGCCACCAGGAACTCACCCTGCTGTTGCAAGTCCCAGGTTTCCCAATGAAGAACTCAGGAAAGTTACAGTATCAATCTTAACCTGATTTTAATATCTTTCTTTTTTAACCCTTGCAATGATTTGAAAAAGGGCTCTTAGAGAGCTTAGATGTTTCTAGCACCTCAGTTCAAATGCCAGGCCTGCCATATCTGCTGCTTTTCCCACTAGCCTACTGCTCTTTGGTCTCCTTTGTGAGACCTAGCTGGTGTCCTAACCAACCTGTGGTTTATTTTTGGCATTGGATAAGAATTGTAGATTCAGCTTGTGAGGTTAATAAGGAATAGTGCCAATATAAAACTGAGGTCTTCTGTTTCCCTGAAATCACTGAGAATATATTACTCAAGTACAGTTTACACAGATTCATGATTACCCTTTGTTTTTAACTGTGGGGGTAATGCTTGTATTTTTGATTCATGCTTCTTAAGTGAGGTTGCAAAGGGTTATAGTCATTCTCAATTTATCAGGATGTCTGAGGCTGAAGAACAAACCTTGCCTTTAAAACAATGCAACTTTTGGCTGGATTTTATTGTAACCGACATTGAAATGGCACTACTTGGTTGCTAGGGGTTGTTTTTATTTCCTGAGCTCGTCAGTACAGAGCTGTTGAAAATAGCTTGATGCTGCTCCTTTGCCTCCTGACATTAATCATGGTTAATTAAGTGAGAATAAAGTTTGGGTTAATGCAAACAGGCATTAATTCTTGTCATCTCCCCGCTCTCAGGAGTATACAAATTGGACAAGCATAGAAAAACAACACTGAAAATATATCCTGGAGAAAACATTCAATCAACATCAGGATTGGAGGTCTTGTCAGAGATCTGTTAAAATGTGTTCCCCATATTTTCCCAATAACTGCATGAAGACAAATCCCAGTGTCTGCTCAGTTAGACAAAGGGTTGAGATCTACTTTACAAGCACTAGGATAAAAGCTTTTGTATCCTTGCAGCCGAATGTATGCCAGGCAGTGTCAGGCAGCAAACGTGCCAGGCTCATTTTTCTAGAGAACCTTATCAGAAACACTGAAATTTTCCCTCATGCTGCTTAAATGTAGGAAACTAAACCAAATTAGGGATGAAGAACAAACAATATTTCTTGGGTGGAAAAAAATAGGCTTAGAAAGAAAGATTTAATAAACAGCTCTCTCTTTTTTTTTTTTTTTCCACTTGGGAAAGAATAATAATTTACCAATCAATTTTAAAAATCTGAATAAATGTCACTAGGTGAAATGCTGTTGTTCCAACCTGTGTTGGCAGTAGTCCTGATATGCTTCTTTCAGCTCAGTGGGGCAGTAGTTATAGTTAGATACTACCTGCTTATGTACCACTCACAGCTCACTGCCTGTTCTTAGAGAATTAACAAGGAGATCTCTTTCTCAAAGGTTATGAAATACATGAGGTCTGTTACTACATTCAGCTAAAGCATTCACAGCTCTTTTTCTAGACACAAGACCCGCACAATTAACTCTATCTTTGAATATGTTCTCCATGGCTTTAGTTCAACTCAGCCATTTGCCACCACCAAACCAATCCTCAGCTGCTCTTCCTCACCTGCTAACCAGCCCTGCAACACTAGTGCCACTATTCCTCTGAAACTTGCTGCTGCTACATCCCCATCACAGTCTCTCAATTATCCCCATCCCATAGAATTATTCTCACTGACAGCATCCCTGCAGAACTTCTGCCCGCTGGAGAACTTTTATGGCTTACAGGACTGCCTCCTTCCAAAAGGAGAAGGCACTAGAAGCTGGGATAGGAGTTGCCTTCTTTTACAGTAAAGAAAGTGAAAAGTTTATTTGTAGTAAAAAGACATACTCAATGCTTGATGCGTCCCATCATATCCCATGGTTCTCCAGCAGATTCTTGGAAAGTGCTCCTGTCTGTCTTCGGCCATTTCCACTCATAAAGTGCTGCTGCTTTCCAGGTTTGATGTGGAGGCTGCAGCTATCACACCTGCCAGGACCCCTGGGCAGCACATTTACGTCCTCAGTCCCCAAGAGGGAGCAGAGGGACAGGGCACTGCCAGGGGAGCTGTGAGCACCTGCCCTGGGGTGGGATCCTGGGGCTCTCCAAGGCCATGCCAGCACTTCCACGAAGCAATATGTGACTCCCTGCACCTCCACTGCCAAGCAGCCTGTCCTGGAGTCCCCACCCTGGGGGTGCGTTGGTTTTCACTCTGAGTAACACCAGATAAGCAGAAGCAGAGTGCCAGTTGGTGTCTGTTGTGTGGGTTAATGGATGACTTGTGTTGGAAGAAAAGTGTCTTCAAAATGAAGTTATGGAAAGACATTTGCAACAAAGAAAATGTGCTCACAGCATTTTAAGTTTCTCAGAGCAAAAATTTTAATAAATCTTTTAATTTGGGCACTCTTTTGCATTCTGTGCTGTACACATAATTGTTGGCAGGTATAAAAGCAGGCTTCTGTTCCAGTCACAGGAAGAGAAGCTGAATTATTTACAAGGGGAAATTTTTTCAGTCTGGGAATCATAGTCAAATGAAGAAAATTAAAAATCTTTACTGCTGCACAGTGCAAAGGCTATAAACATAAGATCTCCCATCCCAATTTTTTATGTGGCTAAAGGACACCTATATTCAGCACAAAAAATAATTCATGTACAACTGGATACAAGGGGAACCTGCTTTTCCCTGTTTTGGATCTTTATGCATTAATACATGGTGACTACATGATTCAACACAGAAACTAAACATAGCCTTTGAATTGTTTAACATGGGTTTATTTTTTTCAGGATTCTGCTTCTTCTGTGCAATATTACTACACTTTTTTTATCTTCATTTCTGAGTTCAGAGCATCACAAACCTGCTGGGTGCAACAACTCAGCTGTTTTTCTCCTCTTACTGCTGCATACAGCACGCACCACTAATAGCAATGCAGAAGGGTAAAAGGAATGGGGAAGCCAGATAGAAAGCATGCTTTTTTGTAGGTACATATATTTAACTCTTGCATAATACAGATACACAAATAGCTATACTCTTCATCTATGTCAAGTCATAAAACTCATGGTTTAAAGATGCATTAGTGTATTGTAACAAGGAGATAGTAACGCATTCTACTGTTCATATTGCAGTGACACTTACGGAAAAGACAGACTCCACGTTCTTTCTGTAAAAAAAATTCCCATAAGGACAAGTCTCTTCTTCTTCTGTTTATTGGTGTTCACTCCTCCAGAAAAAGCTTTTGTTAGAGAAATAGCCTTGGCCCTCACATGCTATCCCAGAATGGGAACCTGAGCTCTCCCTTACCTCTGGATAAAGAAAGAGGTGCGGTTGTCTCACCTTTCAGAGCTGGATTGCACAGAGGACCCACATTTAGATTCATGTGCTACAGCTTTTCTTTCTCACGGTGAGCAACTAGCAGAAACGAAATTTGTTTCCCCATTTCTAATACTGTACAGCAGCTCTGCGCTTACTTTTTGTTAATCTTTCCTCTAGCAGAGGAACTTAGTCATTGAAGAAATCAAAAGCTGTCAAACATCAATCTCTTCGCTGAACCAGAGTGGGGAGAAAACCACTGCAAGAAGGAGAAAACCACTGCAAGAAGGAGAAAACAGCTCATTTTGGTTTCTTTTTTACCTTCTAGACATTAAATCTGAGACAGAGATCACAACACTGGCTGTCCTCCTTGAAAAACTTGATTAAGAGGTGGACAAATTATGCCAAGGATATCCTCCAAGAATTATTTCCATAAAGACAACATCATCTCACCTGGTAAAAACTATTTTTCATCTGTTAAAAGTCAAAGGAGGAATTTAAGAAAGACAGAATTAAAATTTGCATAATTTCCGTCCTTGTGTTCTCTCCTATCCACTTTCAGCCAGGATCATTAGTGCTTAAGAGGAATCTTTGCTTTAAAAATATTACAAAAAATCAATTATGACTGCTAGCTTTAAATAAATAGGCGACACTTGGGAGCAATCTGGATTGCTTGATAAGCTGTGTTCAATCTGAACCATGTGCGCTTGAATACAGTTAACATAATGTCATTAACCTTGACATAAGAATGTAGGTTACTGTTACAGAAGGGTGATTGTATTTTGGAAATCAATAACTACGTTAAGGACTTAAGGGTCGTCATTACCAGGGAGATAATCATGCTTTCCTAATGCAAGGGTGATCCTGATTTCACCACTGCATTTGTGCAGAATGTGAAATTAACTCTTTCGGGTCCTAAGGCCCAGCTGAATAAGCAGAAACTCCAGCTGGAAGGCAGGAATGAGTGAGAATGTTTATAAATAGTATATTGCTTTAAAAAATAAAAAGTAGGCACATTTGGGGCCTGAACTCCTGATATTTCTTTGTGCTGAACCAAGTCCACAAACTCACAACACTTAGTCCTGGCATGCAATGGGACCTGGTTACAGCAGTTTTATTCCCTCTAAGGAAAAATTTGGGTGACCAGCCTGGACTTTTCCCTGCCAGCCTTGCTTTCTTTCCAAGTCATAGCCTTGCAGCCGGTGATGTGTGCTGGCTCTTCCTGGACAGCACAGCTCCTCTCTGCAAAGTCTCCCCTGGGGTCACCGTGCCACCTTCACACCTCTCTATTCAAGCAACTGTTGAGCTCTAACCCTGTGATCCTAAAAAAGAAATTCAGGGGGCCCAGCATCAGGCACATTACACTCTTCTCCAAAAGGCAGACTCTTTCTGTACTTCATATCTCCTTCTGGTCCTCCTAGAAGTTGTGTAGGTGGGTAACTAGAGCCTACTGCTTCCTTGTGCCTCCAAAACAATTTGACTTTTCCTTTGGCTTTTTCACCAGGGAGAAGCATTGGCAAGGCTTACAGTGTTCCTGGCATCCCTCAGCTTTGACCAAAAGGCCTTTTTTCCCCAGTGGTCCTTACCAGTACTCTTCTGCCTTTAACTCTCTGTTTCTGTGCCAGGATAGCTTGCAGGAATGGGGCTTATATGAGGATATAATCGCTTGGGAAAGGAATGTAATTAAAAGCAACATATAAAGCAGTTTAAAAAAAATCTTCTGAGGACGCTCAGCTGGCACAGTGAGAATCTTGCTGAGAATATTTAATTGTTTGCATTATTAAGTGCAGACAGGTTGGTTTTAATTCAAAACAAACATGGCAATTAAATAAAAAAACCCCATGTCAGTACAACATTATAGCTACAGACTTAAAAAAATGAAAACGTAGGAAACACAAACATTCAGGCTTTCAAAAAATGAGAAAGACTCACTGGATTAACCAGATAATTAAAAAAAAAAAAAGTAGTCCTTTATATCAACTACACTATAAGGAACCAGATGAAACACTGATGCAGCTGCCTTGATCACTAATATTTTTTATTCCTGTTTTTCCAGTTAAATGAGCAGCAGAATATGTTGCATCTGATGATATCAGGTGCGTGTCATAAGAAACACTTGACAGATGAATTTACATTTATTACATTTTCTTTCCTACACATCCTGTCTTATAATTTAGTTTTTGAAGTCTTAGTGCATTGACATACCAATTTAGGGTTTTAGTTTCTTTCAGAGAATGTATGGACTTGTTTTCATGTTTGATGGAAATGATTGGTAGAAATACTGTCAAAGACCAGATAGACTTGCATGAGGTAATGGCCAAATTGATCAGAAAAAGTCGAAACTACTTTTTCTTTAACTAACTGAGAAGAAAATCCAGACTTCCTCTGAAAGACACTACATAGCTTTATCTAGTACGTCTCTTCTGTGGATGTTAACAAATTAACTTATTCTTCCCTGAGAGAATTAGGAAGCATTTAGCCCTGTTTGAGAAACAGGAAACCTAAGTAGGGAGATGGTTTGACTACCCTAAATCCAAAGAAGGAAACTCCTTCAGTACTATTATAAGGTATTAGGAGCTCTGTATTTCTCACCATGCCCAAACCTATAGACAGAATGATGCCATCCACTTCAAAGAAAATACTTAATATCTTATTCTCTGGAATTGAGTATCATTATAAGGTGTATTTTTCCCCAAACTGACCAGTTCCTCTTTCGGAGCCATTTCCTGAGCATTTATTTCCATTATACCCTTACTACACTCAGACACTGCTTAAGCCATGTCTTGCCACAAATCAATTTTTCTTTTGTGTCAGAACTAGGCTGGGGAGGAGGGAATGGAGGGTGACTGGATGACAGTGTTGACACTTGAGCTGCTGTGGAGAATCACAAACATGATGCTCTAATACGTAATCCCTGCTGACTGGTTAGAAATCAAAGCTCATTAGCACAGAGGGAGGACGAGCATTTTAATGCCTCTGGATTTCATCCACTGCAATTAACACCACATACAGCATATTGTTCACCTAAAGCCATAAATCACAGTAAAAAAGTGTCATATTATACACAGATCTTGAAACCACAATAAAGAAAATGAGAAATGGTGTAGAAAAACTAGCGAATATCACATTTTTTCATATGACCAGTTGGAAACTAAACCTAGTGGTGAAAATATTTTAAAACCTTGTAAGATGGATGGTCCTCATAAATATGTCTGAAGGTCTCCATTTACCTGAATGAACTGCATTGCTATAATGCCTGTGGGTCCAACCCTACCAAGGCAAGTAAGCAAGAATAAGGCAACGGTACTCCTGAAGTGAATGCATGAACTTTTGTGCTTTAGTCTGTGTGGAACTTGATATAATTTTTGGTAGAAGTCTCACTGAATTTTTTTAAGGGAAAATTAGTGACCCTTAAGTTCAAAAGACATCAAGAGCCAAATCTGAACCTGATTGTGACACGCAGAAGCAGATTATTTAAACCAGTGATTATTTCTGAGTATTTCTATTTACAGGCGTGCTGGACCCCAGGAGGGGGAGTTGTTAGATTGTTGTTGCTGTTTAAACTCATTATCAAATCCACTGTGTTCAATTTTTTATTTTAATCTCCTGATGCACTGCAGGAGGGGGCAGACCTCTTTACAAGTCCTGTGCCCTGTCTGACATCTTTCCGTGCAGATTGTCACTTAATTGGTCTTCCTTCCTGTTTAGGGCATTAGGCACACACACCAACCAGCAGAGAGAGAGCTCTGAATTGAGACAGGAAAGTGCTGGACAGGGAAAGCATAGTTCTGACATACTTTTCAGCCTAAATGCTGAAATGTGTTTTCAGATAGCAGCATCAGTGAAGTGCAAGGCGCAGCTGCTGCAGCCTGTGGTGGCATCGGAGATGCACAGGCCACCCTGCTGGCCAGCACTTTGCTCAAGCACACAGAGGAGGCTCAGGAAGCACCACCGACCTGCAGTTCTGCCTGCTCAGCCCCCATGCTGGCCCTGCAGCAGATGACATTCTGAAATATATTTCTTCTGCTACCCAGGTGCATCGCTCCACACTTGCTTTTCCCTTCTGCCTCAGCTCGGAGAAAAGCAGGATGGCAGGATGGTGCATGACCTCACAAATTCCACATACACTACACCACCCTCCCCAAAAAGGTTTCTGCTAGCCCATCTGCAAGCAGAGATCAGAAACCAGTCAGAGGTTATCCCAGGACAGCTTTGGTTTTCCTGAGGTACAAACAGACCTTATGACCCCCTCTTTTATCAGACTCACCTCTGTCCTGGCCTGGCCTCTCTGTCGGACCCAATCTGGGTGAATCCGTGTCTCAGAAGGGACTGTGCAGCTGCGCAGCTCTGCAGGTGCTCTCTGGTTACATGGAAAATTTCTCAATAATCTGGGCTTGGCTGGGGAGCTCCTTGTAGTAGGATATAGGCTTGGCACTGGCCATGTACAAAGAGTGGCTCTTTCTGCTAATTACCATTTCGAGCCATGGGCCAGGAGAAGTGAGATCTTGCTGCCAGTTCCTTCGTGTGCAGCTCCTGCAGAAAGGAGCCATCTAGGTGCCTGCCCGCTCCTTGGTGGTGGAAAGAGACTCCTCTGAGAGGAGTCCCACTGCCTGCCCCTGGGCTGAGGGTTGACTAAGGGACAGCAGTTTCACCCTCACCCCACCCTGGGACGCTACCTATGGGATCAGGCTCCTTATCGCTTGCTATTTTCCTGCCCCGTGGCTCTTACGTTCTTGTCAGCAGGGGCTTGGGTCTGACAGGAGCATGGGATCAGGTTCCTTCCCTGTGCCTCCTCTTGAGGATGTTTTGATAGCTAGTGGTTAAAAAGAGGCATTATAATCCCTTGGGAGACAGAGATTATCCAAATACTCTTTCTACGAGAGGTTGCAGATCAGATCCTGTCTGAGGAAGATGCTGATACCATCAGCAACCTCAGCACTTCTGCTCCCGTAGGAGACCATTAACTCTGACATGAGCCTGAAGGTCTCCACATTCCATGGACAGAGGAACAGAACATGGCCCTGAAGTAGGTGTTTCAGGGCCAAATGGCGGCAGAAATTCAGGTGTACTCCTATGTCTACCGTGTCCTGATGGTTGCTCTGTCTTGATCCCTGCTTGATGTGTAAAGCTTTCTGGATCAAGGGTTAAAGGCAGAAATCTTTCCTTGAGTAGGAAACCCAAGTGTCTTACTTAGGTGGTCTAGATTTTCCTGCCAGGTATCTCTTTCTGCCTGTTATAGCTGTCTGCTTCATGTGTTGCAATCTCTGTCTTGCCCTTAGGCACCAGCAAAAGAAAAATAATAATCAAGTTTTATGTCAACAGCTGGTTGGAAACAAACATATTTCTAACACACCATTATTTCTTGCTAGGTGGAGAAGAAAGACCATGGCATGGCAGTGAGATAAAGCCTCACAAATGCCTCTGCTTTTTTTCATGTTCCACTGTATGCATCCAGTTAGAAACAGGAAACTCATAGCAGAGTAATGGGTGGCAAAAATTTACCTTCATGCATTGCAGTATTCACACATGGGCAGAGACTCCACAACATCATGGTAAAGGTGCAAGAAAAAAGAACTTTATTGCATATCCGAAATTCCCTTAAATACCAATAGAAAGACAGGAAATCACCTCATATAAACAGGAAAGATGTTCACCTCAGTGTCCCCCAATCACCTGGAGTATTTCCCAGACATTGCCTATTATGGTAAAAGGTAAACAATACCTTACAAGGTCAGAAACTGCAATTATCACATCTCATAGGGCTGACACTGTCCAGAAACTCACAATCCTCTCTCAGCCCATCCCTGGTGACCTGGCTGTAATCCCAGGGTCACCTCCGGGTCTGAGAACAAGGCTCTTTCTGCAGCCGACAAGGCCTAATCTCTCTTCCAGCATACAGTGTAACCCAACAATGCATGTTCTGAAGTGGTCTTTTCCCCACTTCTCTTGTATTTCATTATACTGCCCAAAGCACTCAATTACACATCTGAATTTCCTCAGCTTGTCAAAAGAAATTTAAGAATTTGGCTCTTTTCCTGGAACGGTATGGCTGCAGCTAAAGGAGAGCAAGATTCTTACCATGGTTTTCTAATCAAGTGTTCTGTGTAGTCAAATATTCCTTGTCCCACCTTAAGTGTCTCAGAGGAAAGACACATGCTGTCCCAATCCCCATAGTCATCAATTATCTGAGCACTATCAGCAGCATTACTGAGACGGAAGAGAGCAGTTTCCCACAGATATGCTTCCCATTTGATTCTCATGTAAAAATAATTTGCAATTAGCCAAGCAAATGTATGCTGGAGGAAGCATGTGAAGGCTGCTGGCCACAGCTGGTGGGTGGATGAGTCCACATATGTGGAGGGGACTCAGCATGGGCCTGGTAGGGGGCATCAAAGTCCAGCTTGGGCTTCACACTGTGATTAATAAATCATTTTCTGAAGCCACTGGCGCAGTGTGAATGGCCTTCAGCCACTTCTGTTTGACCCCCCAGCCTCGGTGACTACATCATTTACAGCTATGGATCCAATGATCACGTGATTGAGTGTGGACAGCCTGTGGCACAAGTCCATTGCAAAGGTTTAGTCATGCTGCTGTGCCACAGTGTACAGCCTTTACAGCATCTTTTACAGCTGAGTGGTGGCAGAAGGAGATTATACACTTGTCTTTGTGTATTTCTGGAATCTGAATGAACCTGTGACAGCTGCAGCTGAACAAAGGACTCCTCTGCATTATGGAGAAGATTGTGGCCAAAGTCCTTACAGTGCCCTTTGCTTCCCTCCCTGCCTTCTGCAATCATCCTTTTGTAGCAGCCACCACTGGCAGGGGTTAAGTATTTCTTTCCTTCCTCTGTCCCTCTTTGGGTAGGTACCTGTTCTCTCTGTCAGTAATACTAGTGTACTAGGGAGAGTAGATTGCCCCAAGTTTACGGAAATCCATATGGAAGAAACCACAAGATTTCTTAGTTGATCCACGTGCCTGAATCTGCTGTGACACTTTTGTGGGCACATACAATGAAGTCAAGAGCAGAGATCAACCTGCCTTGACCTGTTTGCTGCCTTTAGGACTTTCTCAGCAGCCCTGAAGTTTTGCCTGAAGTAACCCAAAACTACCTCTTACATTGTCATACTTGTTCTGTGGGGCTCACAGCAGTTATCTGGCAAAAACTGACCCAAGACATTTCCAACAACAAATTAAATAAAATAAAACAAATAGATGTTTCCAACAATCAAAGAGGCATGGATTCTGTGGGCAAAACCCATAACAATTTATTGGCCGTTTACATTCCTTTAAAAAACTCACCACTTATTCTACAGATGTGTTTTGATGGCAGCATTCTGGACAGTAGCCAAGCAAGGATAAACGCAGAGAGCTGGTGCTTATAGGAAAAGCACAAGAAATGGAGGAAGGAAAGAAAAAACCACACATGCACATAGAAAACCCAAAGGACTTTACAAGTAGATCAGGAAATGGGGAGAGTATTTAGAAACAAGTCTGTAGTCATTGAGCATTGGGAATGACTCTTCTGAGAGGAGCCATCACAGCACCAGGACATGAAAGGTCTGACCACCCAGTGGGCAGGCAAGTGTGACATCTGCTGTCTACACTGACCCAACATGAAAGCACATGCCAGTGCTACAGGGCTGTGTTAGCATGGCACTGTGCTCATATTGAGAGGCAGCTGTGAGGAGAGCTCTCAGCCCAAACCTGGTTTATGTCTGACCAGCCTGGGGATATTGGGAATGCCGGGTTTGTCTGCTTCAGTGTATATGGGCCTGGGTAAAATAGCTTGGCTGAGCCATGCGCTCCCCAAGGGCCACAATGGTTGATGCATTGGATGAATTGGTTAAAGCCTAGGATCTCCCAGAATACAATTTATTTCATTATCAGTTAGAGGGAAGATGTATTTGGACTTTCAGCATCCTGAAAAATGCTAAAATCTCTCCAACAAGGAAAGCTTTTCCCATGCCCTTTTCTGATAGCCATTTTCTGCTTTCCCACCACCTTAACTTCCTCCTTTTTTTACTGCTAAATCCTAAACCAAAGCCACAGCCTAGAGTTTCTCTCCACTGTGGCTCTCATGAACATTTTGTTCCCAAAACTAATCTCCAGCTTCTTCTCCAACAGCTGTGCTGCTCACCTTTGAAAAAGTTCCCAAATCCAAGCCCTTTGTCTTCTCACCTTTCCAACGATCTCCCTTAGAAACTTCTGCAAAAGTGATGGTTGTAGAGTAGTTAGCTAGCACCCAAAAAGTGTGTGAATAGATATGCAAAATCAAGATTTGGTATGTATGTGCAGACCTGATATCTGAAAATACCCACCAGTTTCACAGAACAGCCAGGTGAAGATACGTCTAGAAGAGAAACCAAAAGCTAGGATGCTGTGTAAGCAGCTTAAATTTCAGAAGGGCCAAGCACCCAGTAAATTCCACTGAGACCAAGAGAATTATTGTCTGATTGTGGCTGTATTTAATACAAACTCCTGTGAGAGAGACAGACACAAAAAAGGCAAGATTGCGCTGGCTTTGAAAGCGAAAGCTGATTAATGCATTTTCCTCAGTCACTCTTTGACGCTGCTTGTCACTCTATCTACTGATTGCTCATTCCTTCCCCATATAATGCCTGCGTTTGCCATGCTGAAGCACACAGTGTTATTCAAATAGCCCAGATGCTGCACCACGAGCCTTCTGCATTTAGTTGGCCAGCTGCAGAAGGAAGAGATATTCTATGCTATGTATACACAAGAGGTAGTTTTTCCTATCCTTCTGTGTAAGGGAAAACAATGCACAACCTCCACCTTTTAGAAATAATTCCCATGCTTTTATTTAAGTCTTTCAGGCCCTCATGTATCAGGAATAATGATTCTAATTCTTTGCATTACTGAACAGTTGCGGGTTGAAATCCATTACACATGGAGAAGGGCTCCCACACCATTGTAAAACACTGATGACAAATGCCCAGATATGTAGCTGGTTACCAAGTTACATGAGTTAAAAGTCACCAACCTGGTTTACAAAACCTACTTATCTGATTACTATAATCTGATGAAAATACAACTTAACCCCAAAATATTTTGCCTCTGGATATTTAAGATCAGTGACAGATGTTACCTAGAGACCACATACAACTCCACATTGCTCTTTAGGTTGTGCTATGGGGTGGGCTGTGACACAGTGAACTGCTGCTGGCAGAGGTTTACAGTCCCTGTAGTCTAAGCTATAAATTCAGCTCTAGTCTCACACTCCTGAGCTTTGCTTTTCTTAAACCCCTCTGCCTCAGCAATGCTCCTACTGCCACCACCCTTCCCCTGTCCAGCGTGTGGCTGTTGTTCTGTTCTCTTTCTGGGAGTCGATGGAGGAGGCTCTGATTAGGTGCTACAAAGGCCTTGACTATTCTCTTTTTCTTGAGACCAGAACTGGAATGTACCTCTTGCTGTTCACAAGAACATCATTACAGGTAAGTTTAATCTTGCTGGCTTATCCCCCTCTATCTCCCTATCAGCTCAGAGTACAGCATCTAATGGAAATCCAGTATTTCCACAGTCCTCATCACTGTACCTCAAGCATAAGTAGGAGGTGTGCAGGGTGTGAGGAATGTATTAAAAGCACATATATTTGAATGCCTAAATGCCTGCATTTGCCAGCCCTGCCTCCCTGGCCTCCCTTGATAGTCAGTGCAGACAGAGCGTCTCCCCCAGCGGGCAAGTCAGAGCCTATATCCAGGGCTCCTCTCTGAGTCACCTGCAGAGGTGCTACCCTCATCCCCTGCCTCTGACGGAGGAGAGGGAGACTTATTTCTCTATGTAGGCATCCCAGTTCAGTGCATAAGCCTTGTCAGTGTCACTGTTTTCCATCTTCCTTGGATATTTTCTATTTTGATTTCTTATAGGAATAAAATATAGTGAAAGAACTGCAGGTATTACAAGCAGTTGAACTAAACCCAGACTAGAGAAAGCAGGCCCTTGCCACCTTGGCTTAATCAAGAAACAAACCCTGGCCAGGAATGTTTGACAACAATGTCTAAATCTGAAAGACAGGCTGGGATGATACACAGCAAAGCCAAACTTCCCAACTTCTGGCATGTATAGACCCATAAGCACGTGTTCCATATATGGGAGGAAACTGGTTGTTTTCCAGTGCATCCTCAACTCTATGTAAACCAGGAGGTGAGCGACTAAAGTAAGATCCAAAATGAGATACCAGATAGTTCTTTCATCCAGTTTTAAATATATGAATACATAAATCAATGTGCATGTTTATGTGTCTGGCTCCAATTAATAAGCACCCGTCCTATGCCTCAGGCTTCTTGACAAGCATCAGAATTAATAATTTAATACATGGAAGAATGATAATCTTGTGGTTAAGTAATTTGAAAGTTGGATCAGTTCTTGGCTCTGCCATAGATTTCCTGTGTGACCGTGGGCAAGTCACTTAATCTCCTTGGCCAAGTACCTCAAAGGTATGAAGGTGCCTTATCCCACCAGTTAGGCGCCACTGCTATCTTCAAAAAAGCATTGCTTAGCTGTTCCTTCAGTCGGTAGGTGTCTGATTTCTCTCAGTAGGCATAAACAGGGTTTGCTGATGTCATCCCACAAGTTAATGAGCCACTTTGAGGCCTTATTCAGGTTCAAGCTCCTGGGTCCCCACTGTGCCACAGCTGGAAAAGCTGGCTTTCAGCTCATGGGACCCTGCATGGAGGTGGGGGAGGATGTGTCTGCCTAGCTGGAGAGAAGCAAGCAATTTTGGCTGGGGAAAGCAAGGACTTTGGCTGCTAGAAGTCCCGTCTCAGCTGGGAATGCTTTTTCCCATCCATCTCTTGTCTGGACCCCTGCACATTCAGTTGGGTAGCAGGGAATCTCAGTATAGGGGACATTATAGGAAGGACAGAGGCCTTAGCCTAGGCCAGGGCAACGCAGCCTCGGTGCCTCACAGGAGGGGAGCAGCCACGTCTGGGCAGTGTCAGCCCAGCAGCGCCTCAAGGCTGTGTCTCTTGAAACACTGTCTCCTCTTTGCTGTGAGCATCCACTGCCCTCCATTTCCCTTTCTCGTGCTGCTGCTGACTTTCCAAGGGGGAAAGTTGATGTTCATCACTACTGCAAGTCCTCACAGCAACAGCAATGGTCAGTGCCCTGCTGAGTCCCCACAGGAGCTGGAATTGTGATTTGAAACTCAGAGCAATTAAATAAAAAGAATCCACCAAACATATTTGCCCTTGTGACAGACTGGGGGAACACTGATCAACTCGGTGATAGGAAAAATGATGCATTCCTCCCATTTCCAGCTATTGTCTGAGGGTGTGTGGGGAACCTTGGCATTCACTGGCCAGAGCTGTTGCTCAGAGGCTCCTGCCCATCTTTCCAGAAGGACCCGGAAACCTGAGCAGCCCTGAGTAAACCCTGGTGTGCTATGCAAAGGGGACAACCATGGGGAGTTACTTCCACATTTTGCTGAACTTTCCTGTATTCCTTTGGAAGAAGAATGATGTTTTTAGACTCAGGAGTTTTAGACTTTGAGGACTGGATTTAAACAAGTCAGTCACGTTGTTCAGGTCTTTAGCATACCTTCTAAGCTCAGCCAGTTGTACTTGATCCAAAGAAAGAATAAGGAGAGAAACTTTACACTGCAGGAAAGGAGTAAACAGAAAATACAGCATTGAAATTAATTCAGTGGTTTAAGAAATTATTCCAGCTAAAAACTCACTCTGTTAGCTGTTTTAAGACATTGCAAACCAATCAAAATTATATAGAAAATTAGATTTTCCATATGTGCTTTAGTGGTTTCCATAACAATGTGTAGGTGCTAAATTTCATGGATCATACATGAGAAAATTGAAGTTCTCTGGGCACAACTGAAGGGCACTGAGCTACCCCAGTAAGGAGATTTCAAGCTGATGAAAGCTGTTCCCTGAGGTCAGTGTACTTGTGGATGTGAAGGGCTGTCTCTAGTGCATAGTGTCTCTATGCTGTGGGGGTAGCAGCTCCAGTGGAGGAAAAAGCAGGCCCTAGTGCATATTTCTCCTTGTGCTGAAAACACAGAGCTCTCTTTTTGTCTCTTTCACTGGCACAGCCCAACAGTGTGAGCCTGCTTGCTGCTGCTGCCCACAAGGAAATGTTCCTAGCATGGGGGATGAAGACCTTTCCCAGGAAAGCTTTGCCTGTCATTCCCTGTACAAACAGATGCCAAACAAACCGTGTTTTCTCCCAGTAACAGCAGGAAGTTGATGCTTCAGTCTTCTTTTGTTCCCTGTTGTGCAGCTGTAGCTTCTGCCTTCCTAAAGAAGCGTACCCAGAGAGGTAAAGAAGAATTACACAGCAAATCTCAGCTGTGGCCAGGAGGGCAAAGCCTTGCCCAGCCTTGCAGGTGAGACTCTGCGAGATGTCCGCTGGGATCACAACTCCCTTGGCTCATGGGTAGGTTCAGTTAAGCTGGAATGAACGCCAGCTCTGCCGAGTTCACTGTGAAGTTAAATAAATCAGGGTTTGACAAATGAACTCCCCTGATACACATTACAGGAGCCAGTTAGGTTCAAGGTGTCTCCTGTGCCTCCATACTGTCAAGGAGTGCAGCATGGCAAAAATGAAAATTTAGGAACTCCTTTGTAAGTAACTTTTAAAGTTACCCAGAAAGTACTTGGGGTGCACAGATTGGGACATTACAATAACAAACAAACAAACAAAAGGGCAAGAGATTAATAAAAATAGCACAACATTTAGAAAATAAATATTTTAGAGACGAAAGCAATTCTTTTATACCTCTGCTGTATGCATCCTCCAGAAGCAATCTCAGCTCCAGTCTGCTGTCATTGTAGTCAGCAACTACCACAAATGCTTTTATGCAGTATTGGTTCTTGTGCTGTCCTCCTGGGAAGGTGATTTTTTAATCAATAATGTGATGAATAGAATATAAAAATGCGCTGGTTAACTCTTTTCCCCTTCAGCCCAATCATCATAAAGGTTGATTTTTTTGACTGTTGATCCAGCATACAGGCATTGACTAAATAAATGGTAGACAGAGGTTTAGCCAAGAAATTAATCTACCTATGCACGGAACACAGATCACAAAATGTGGTGGGAAGGCTCCTATGACAGCTCTTACACTACTCGGGGCTAAAGTGAAGGTTTTTCCTTTTACTGACTGGTAGAAATCAACTGTTTTCTTATGGCCCTGAGCCACCTGGTCCAATGGAAAGTGTCTCTGCCCACGAATGGGGATTGGAGCCGGATGATCTTTAAGGTCACTTCCAACCCAAGCCATTCTATGATTCTATGATCATGCTTTATTGTTTAAAGAGTATGTTATAGCCACTGCTCTCCATGCTGTGTTTTACAGGCACATAAGCACAAAACACTTTGTGAGCTTAGTCATTATTACACCTAATGATAAGCATTTAGAAATAGTTTACTAACATCTGGTAGTCATCAGCTTGTAATGAGAGGTAATTTTAATATATCCATTACAGAAAATTACTTTTTGATGCTTAATGGACAGAAACATTAGCATCCATAATCAAAGGATTTTTTTTTAGCATCTTCATTCTACATATTTTACTTATTTTCCTTTTTTTAAAAAGTGAATTACTTTTTACTTCTGGTTGAGCACAGACACTTTGCAAAGGAAACTAATGGAGGCTTCCTGCTATGAGCCAAAGGAAGTAAAAAAAGTAAAATCAAACAGATGGATATTTTAAACTGGTATCGTCAAAAATACACATAATGCTTCTTCACGTGTCCTTAATGAAGTGTACATTTGCTCTATCTAGAATTTGCTTGCAGTTATACCAGAGAGAAGCCAGGTGATTATATATTTGATGTAGTTACTGCTTAATCCATTTACATAGTTCATTCAGCAGTTTGAATACACAATTAATTTACAGGTGCTGTCAGTATCTACTCATGGGATGAAGAGCTGCAAAAAGATGTAACTTATTTTTTCATATTTATCCCAAGAAGTCATCAGAGACCACAAGGCCAGTCAAAAACTATTAGTTAGTAAATCAGGAATATGGAAATCAGAAAAGACACCACCGCTTTCTACAAATAAACATGAAAAGAGAAAAGCTTAAAATAATGATAATATATTTGTCAGTTTAGAAAAGGATCTAATAGACACAAGATCTCCCACTGTATTTCTACAAATGTTCTTTCGCATGAGATTTTTTTGTCACCCTGTGTTTACTTGCATTTTTAAAGGTCAGAAATGGAGTTTCCCTGGAATTTGATTTTGTATATTAATTCTCAATACACATCACAGCTTTTGGCATAACATCAACATTATCATAGTTTATACGCAATTATTCTCACAGTACATTCTAGTTCATTAATTTTTGAGAAGCTAGTACTGTCAACAAGACTTTGATTTTTTTAATGCTGTCATTAGGAGGAATCTTTTTACTTCTCTGTTTGTTATTTCTCCAGTGGCATATTTCACAGCAGTAACTCCTTCATTTCAGTTGCCCTGAGTTTTATCTGTGCTAGGATGGTACAAACTCAATTTCTTTTGGGCAGACATCCCACAGGATTTTACTTTTGATATAATAAGGTTCAAGTATTTAACTGATAATCTATGTTTTCCAGCATTTCAAGATGTTGAACAACAACAAAAAAAACCAACAAAAAAACCCCAAACCACATATGCTGGGTACCTTCCTTAGGGCACACAGTCTCCCTCAGTTCCCTTTATAGCCCTAGGAGGCAGCCAGCCACCCAGGTGTTCCCACCTAGCTTCAGCAATGAGCACACCAATGCTCAGCAATGAGCTGAGATGAGCTCTGCTTGCCTCGGGCAGAGGTGAGGGTCATCAGCCTGTCTCAGGGCTAAATGGCTCCCTGAAGACTGCCCGTCAGGCTCCCCAGGCACAGAGCAGGTAATGGGGGCACCTGAGCTGGGGTGGAGTAAGTTGGCCACCACACCCAAACCCTTTATTGATGGAAATACCCTGTCATTCAACACAAAGCCAAACTTAGGTATATTCCCCCCGTTCTGCTAAGCTGTATGTTAGAATAAATGCTGACATCCAAATATCTATCGTGTTCATTATGAAACTAGATTAGAAATTGCATGCTGGTCACTGGGTAATGCATAACACATATGTTTTTGTTTAGCTTTCAGAGCACGTGGCTTCAAGTTCTTCAAGATGTCAATGACACCAATGTCAAATCTTTTTAAATCACTGGAATATATCCTTGATCTTCCAAATCTGATTCAGAGATTCGAGAAGAAGCCTATGCAGGGCTTGACGGAGTGATGCTGGTTTTACCTACCTCTTTGTTGTACCAGAACTGTCTGTGAAATTGAGTGCTTGCAAAATCTCTTGAACACCTGGATAGTCATTAAGGGACTTTTCCTTGTCTCAGAGTTTGACCAGGGATAATATTCCCTGATGATGGCTTTTTATTACCAGTGTTCAAGTTCCTATTCAGTTTTTCTTTTGAGAGAAGAAAGAGAGGAAGGGAAAAGGAGATGGGGAATGAGGAAGAGGGGAGAGAGAGAGGACAAAAGAAAGAGAAAGAAAGAAAGAGAAGCTAAGTATTTTGATCATGGAAATATCCATTTTAGTTTATGTTTGCTGAAAGGCTGAGTGCTGGGAGAGCACTGGCCAGAAGCCACCAGGTTATCAAATTGCAGCAAGGACATCCTGGAAGATGCCAAATACGGAAATGAACCGTGTTAGCTAAGTTCATGCCCCCTGTGACCCCATATTCCTGATGGAGTGAGGGCTTCTAGCTTGCTCAGTACTGATTAGAAAAAGACCAAGCCAGAGATTATGCTCTTTCTATATAGAAAAATCCTGTTTTCCTATCTCCTGTAGTCAATAAACCCCAAAGGAGCAGGTTCTTTTGTTGTATACCAACACGCAGTTACTAACAGTGACAAGTAATGCTATATTCTAGGTCATTTGTATTAGCACGTTTGGCTCAGTCTTGAGCGTTGGAATTATTTATTCCTCCCTTACTTACATTGAATTGTTTTACCCTCCTTCCCCTGGTACTGCTGTCTAAGTCATCACCTCTGCAGCATCACAGAAGTCAGTACTGTAGCTTGATGATAGAAACTTTTGCTGAGCAGAACCCAGTGGAGTCATTCTGTGTGTACTTTCTTGGCTCTTGGAGCACAAAGTTTAACCTGTCTGTGTAAAAGCTGCCACAAAAAACTGCAGAGCTCATCTCTGTTTTAGACTTTCTTTGCTTGAGGTATTAATTTTTGTCATATTACATTTCAATCCCAGTGCATGCTTTAACCTACTTGCACAAGGCTCACATATATAAATACACCCACCCCCTGCAGACCCTTTTGTATCATTCCATCACGCACTTTTTACTAGAGATAAACCAGGTACTGAAGCTGGCTGAAGGGTCTTGTGATTTGATGCCAGAGGAGACGTCATCTTGGCTTCGGCACACGTCTTGGAGGCCTGCAGTGGTACTTCAGTGCTCTGTCAGAGCAGGCTCAGAGGAGCATCACGGAGAACTGGCTGATTTTCAGCAGCTCTTTGAGCTGCAGGTAGATCCATAGGGAGTCTGATATGCATTATTCTGCCAGAGTACTGTTAAATAAGGATCCATACTTAACTGCTTCAGTGCTGTCACACAGATCTGACTGATGCTTATTTCTCAGTATCTATAGCTAAAAACCTTCAGGGCAGAGACAACAACATATGACTTCAGGAGTATTATTGGCTTATCATAGACTCACAAGACAAATAATAGTTTAATGTTGAAGAGCAAAAGGTGGGTCAGCAAAATCCTCATCACAGAGAGTCTTGCCCTAAAGCCCTGGGCATGTCTCTGCTCTATTTTGAATTGCAGATACAGATAAATTAGTAGTAAGGACTGAGCTTTTGTGGAACCTACAGCAACCCTGAAGATTTTGAACTGAAAACTAACAAACTGAATCTGCAGCTGGTAGTGCAAGCCCTGGGACACAGACTCCTCCACTGCCAAGTGGTTGCCAGGGGCCCTGCCATGGCTCAGGGCTGTGCCATCTGCAAACCAACTCTGGGAGAAGCTCTGGCCAGGAACAGTACCTAATGAGTAGTTTGTATACAACAGCCCTGGTGTGGGCAGTACAAGATTTTAGCAGCTTGGAAACACCATCTGGCTCCACCAGTCCAATTCCATGGACCCCTACCGTGTCCCATGAGTGCTACCATGCTGCAGGCAACTGCAGGGCAGCTGTTCATAGAGAGCTGTCTGGATGAGATGAATTCCCTGAGTTTAGTACCTCTGGGAATTTGGTATTTTTTTAATGTGTTTCTCCTCATGAGAATCAGAAATGAATGTCAATGTGCAGCTAGCACAGTTATTGGCATGTGGGTCCAAGTTGCCACTGCTCTGTATTCTCAAAGGTTTTTCACTTTGAGGCTTACTGGATGTTGAAATGCTCCCTGTTCACATCATATGGACCTTAATGGTGGAGAATGTTTGCTTCTCTCCTCCCACTGAGGAGAATTCAGTGGCTTGTGGTGGATGCACCATTTCTGAGGCCAGGGCACTGTTTCCATGTCTGGCCAGAGGCTTTGTGCTCTGAGGACAACTGCTCTGTTTGCCTGCATGCTTTCCAGTGCCCTGGGGCCACACCATCTGTGTATTTCCTGAAGGATTTAACACCAGCCTGCAGTCAGGCAATGACCCCTGGTGCCATTTACCTCTATGGCATGTGCCCACTTGGAGCTGCATGCCACCAGAGGATCTAAATTTGCCTGGAGCTGGACTATCTCAATGCAATGGAAACACTTCTCTATGTGCTGCTTCCTGCAGGTGTCAAATCACTGAAGGATGGAGGTGACATAGGTAAATAGCTGCACCATGACAGCCATGAGGAGGGGATGATTCCCAGTCAGAACCTTTGTATTCTCTGTTTGAATTTGCCTTTTTGCCAGCAGATGATATTACATATTGTCATTTCTGCTGCCTGCTTTGAGAGAAAGAAATTATGCCATACCTTTTTGTGAAGCAGACAGTTGGTGGGTGTGACAACACAGTAAAGGCCAAAGCCATCAGGTGTTAAAGACACTATGAGACTCTTTAAATATAGACCAGAAGAATCCACTCATCAGTGCTTACTGGGGGTTGCCTGTTGAAGTTACCACCTAAATAATGAACATTTTAAGTGTTTTGGAGAACAAAAATTGGCATAACTTCCAGTGTAATCCACATTAATCAAGAGAATAAACCAGAGTCAAGACCAACTAAGGTAAAGGAGGTACTTTTCATGTGTCTTTTCATGATGTTCTTTAGACTTGGTTAACTGGCATCAAGGTAAAAGATGAACGTCAGCCTGGCAAGAAAAGATAGTGCTACTTCTCTTTGAGATGTGAACATCATTTTTTATTTTCCCTTCATGAGGACTTTTGTGCATTCTCTCCTTTCTTCTGTTTCTGGAAATAAGAATTATTTTAAAATGGCAAAACAAAAGGAGTTAGTGGTAGAACAGTTAAAAGACAAATTTATCATCTCTGGAAGAAATGGAGAAGGGTGCAGTTGGGAAGGGACAGTCGGGGCAGCTGACCCCAAACTGACCAAAGGAATATCCCAGACCATATGACACCATCCCCAGCATACAGAGCTGGGGGAAGATGAAGGAAGTGGGGAACATTTGGAGTGATGGCATTTGTCTTCCCCAGTCATGGCTACCCATGACGTATCCCTCCTTTCCTGGGGATGCCTGAACACCTGCCTGCTCATGGGAAGTGGTGAATGAATCTGTTGTTTTGCATCTGTGCACGGCCTTTGCTTTTCCTATTAAACTGTCTTTATCTCAATCCATGAGCTTTCTCACTTTTCTGATTTTCTCTCCACTCATGATCAGGCAGTGAGTGAACAGCTGTGTGGGGCTTAGTTGCTGGCTGGGGTTAAATCATGACATATATCTACTGGAATAGAAAATGTTACCTGAAAAAATACTCTACTAAATTATCTCTTGCTTCCAAAAATGCCAAAACGTTCTCAGGATGCTCTCCGTTACTGATTTTAGAAAAATATTTCTACCTGTATCACCTATAACCAAAGCAAAACAGCCAGAAAAGCTCTTAAACTCCAGCAATAGTCACAAGAAGGCAGGGCAGGGATACACAGGACTTCATTCTATCCACACCTTTACTATCACAGATGACCACATCATTGTTATGAAATTAGAAAGTTCCAATTCAAAAGACAGTTATAATACCTTGAGTAACATTAATACATTTATTTAATTGTCATTTACTTTTCATTCATAAAAAGGACAAAGCACAGTCCTGTTCTACTCATTTGAAAAAAAAAAGATAAAAAGTAACTAAAAAATCAGTTCAATATTCATCAGTATCAAATAATAGCAATATCAATTTTCCTGAAATATAAAGAAACAACAAATATGTCTATCTATATAAACTTTAATTAAGAACCTTGCATTTTAAAGCAGATGATACATTAGTTAGTTTTTCTTGACAACAATTTGAAACTGAAGGTCCCAGTCAAATTTACACAATTATGTGAAACAGAAAAGTCTCCAACTATCTGATCAGTATGTGACACCTACCTCATCCACGTTGCTGATTTAAAAAAAAGAGAAGTGGCTTTCCTTCCCAGGTAATTTCCATGCAAAAATGAAAGAGTTTTGCTTTTACACCATGTATTAGAAAAGTAAAAGGCAATCATGCATTTGGCAAAAGATGTAGTTGTGGTTGTATATTATATAAAAATGACTCATACTGCAAAAGAACAAAACCAAATGAAACACAATAAAACACATTTTTTTTGTACAGAAGGCTTACAGTTACATATTAGCTTCTTATGTATGAAGACAGCTCATTTATCTTTCAAATAATTATACAATTTATGAAACTCAGCAGTGTTTGACACTTTGACATTCCTCTATAGGGGAGTTATCACTTCTGCCCATTTAAAAAATTTTCATCTTGTAACAAATAGTTAAAATTAAACTAAAACAGTATTATTGATATTTATTAATGAAGACTCTACACTTTTACATGTAAATATATAGTACAAAATTATACAAATAAAAGAAAAGGGTGTGAATTATTAATAGACCTATCCTTGCTTCATGTAAATATTATTACGGACCTCTACAGTATCAGTTCTAAAAAGATAAAATCTATTTCTAAGTAGCTAGCAAGGTTGTGCTAATAAAATATGATTCAAAGCTTATAATTCTTGAAGCATCAGACATTGCACTATTACTTGAGCCAGCTGATTCAACATCACGGTGTTTCTTCATCATTCACACTCAAACTAATTCCCAGCATACCATGGAAAACGAAAGGAATGCGCATTTCTTCAACAACTTAAAAAAACCCAAACAAACCAACAAAGAAACCCAGCACTGAAACACTCTAGACACAGTCAGAACAAAAACATTCTCTATCTCTAATAGAGTTCCCATTTTGCAAAGGCCATAGTAAACATGTAGCTTTGACTAACAGTTGGGATCTGACTTTCACGTACTAACACACAGTTGGATCATTCAGTACTCTATCAAATAGAGAAATGGTCTCAGAACTTTAAAACTCTTATTTACAACACTATGAACATTAGAATAATATCGAGTTCTTGAAAAAGCATATAGTTCTCCCAAATGTACGCCTTCAATACAGGAAGGTAACACCTGGCGTCTGCAGCATAAAAATGTAAATATAATATTTTTTTTACTGTGCTACTCTGCTTTTGCCATTTATTGTATATCTTTTTCTTTTTTTAATACTTTAAATCTTTTCACTTTAAAAAATAACATACGTTTCCTACCATTTCATGGTCCACTTGGCTGATCTTAGCATGGACTTCACCTCCAAACTCCTATGTGTTATATTGCTACCTTAATAATAACAACAGGAATAAGACTAAATCAAAACCAATACATTACGCTGCTTCCCTGAAAGCTGACATTTGACTCCCAAAATCAGCAACAATTACCATAACAGAGTTTCTCAACAGAATTCTTTTAAGAAAAGAATATAATAAATCTCTTGTCAGTGAAGCACAGGTAAATTCCTTTAAGCTGAGCATGCTCTCCATGTCTCGGGTGTTCTGAACATATTTAAAACAAAAAAATCATTATCACTGACTTTTATTTCATTTCCTTCAAATTCTATCCAATAACCTCAAGAAATATAGCTGTAAATAATGAAATGTTTTTGCTTTGACTGTCTCTCTAAAAACCAGTAATCCCAATAAATGATGACGGGGCTATTCAAAAATATGCAGTACACAAAACATATAGGATAGTACAGACAGACGTAGTACTCTTACATTTATCACATACAATCAACATTTCAATCTCTATTATATTTCACAATTTGTTATTCAAGTTAAAGCACCTACGTATGGTGATTTTACTTTCACTGTACAGCCTATGTTATTGGGTTTTAACACTGTAACTTGCCCCATTGGACCGAATCATGCAACTGTCACAGATCAGCATAAGTGTTTCATAAGGCATATTGGAACAAGTTAAAAATATTTCTTAGCCGTTCAAAAGTTGATTTACTTCACGAAGGAGTTCCTGGATGCCTCAGTCCTCTTAAAGTTCATAGGAAATCGGTAGGGTAATTCTTTTTAAAGTGTAATTTATTTGGCTTAGGATGGTGCCACAGGAATCAAAAAGAATCGTGGTCCTCATCTTCAAAGGGAGTCCTTTGTGTTAGGTGGAGGACAAGGTGAATCCAGCTACATTCAGAATCCCGAGCAGGCAAGGACACCCAGGGCAGGCACCACTAGGACCAGGAGCAGAGTCGGTACTCCAGCAGCGGCACCTGTGCATCAAACAGACAACAACACAGTATTGGTCTTACTTGGTCTTACTTCAGCACTACTTGCAGTGGGGGGAATAATCCTGAAGTCCACAGAGTATGGAGGCTGGAAAGCAGCTGGCATATCTTAGCACAGCCCCTACCTGTATGGATAATCTGAAATGGACAAAGAGACTTGCTACAGTACTGCGGAGGACTCACTCTTTTGTTCTGCAAGGGCTGCATGTTTATGCAGTGTGTTTATACAAGAAACAAGGCCATTCAGGACACATCAGTGCATTTTGATTTGGCCAGTCCAACAAGCCAGGAGGTTATTATACCAGGAGGCAAAAGGTCAAAATAAATATTTAAGCATGTGAAAACAAAATTAATGGAGTCTTTGAAATGTGACAAAGCAAAGAGACACCTTTGGAAATGTTAATGCTCATATGAACAGCAATAATCTGAGAGATGTCAAAGAGCCTGGTCCGTTTGTTTACCTGCCTGATTACAAAGTCCAGATGGCTGACTTCTAGCAGTGTGGCATTTACGTCTGTTAAAGTCACAAGGGTCTTTCTTAGACAAATATTTTAAGACATAAAATATTAATCTACAGCTTACAAACTTTACATGGCTCGCTCTGGCAAACAGAAGTAAGAATTGCTATTGTTAAGTGGTTTGTGTTGCTATGGTCCAGCTCCCTGTTAAGAAGCATCTATATGAGAAAATAACCCAGCCAAACTGTGCCTGGCTGTCAGTCTTGGAGATGGGCCAAAGGAGCCTGAGAACTGGCTCTTCTTTCATCTCAGAGAGGGCTTGTCTCTGTCAGGATGGTAGACGGGCAGTGCAGGACCCAGCTTACTGCTTGTCCTGCTGTTGAACACAGACTAAGGACAGAAGTGCTTGCAGCTGATTGTGACAGTCCTGAGGCACTGCTGGAACAGGCCCACTGCACAGCTCTCCAGAAAGTTTTGAATCAAGAAAAACCATTCTGAGAAGGTAATACACAAACTGAACAGCAGAGATTTCAGCAGGCCTAAAAACAAGCACAGCATGACAAACTGAAAGTATGGGGGTATATTCATCTGTATTTTTTAGTGATTTATGAGGCACATCTATATCTAGTTTCTATTCCTAAGTATCAAAGTAGTGGCTCTTAATGAATGAACAGCCATAGGAAAAAAAAATAGAATTCGGGTTTTGTGTTTAAGAATATCCACAGAAAATCTATTCTGCTTTTGTCAGACCAGGATAATGCAGTCAGAAAGACACAAATATTTTGAATGCTTCTAATGGAGGAAAATGAGACAAAAAGGTTGCTGAGTGAAGTTGAATGATGATCAATTATGAGGAAACTTCTATTGGCATGTTGCTATTCTACAAAGAGAAAGGAATAATAAATCTTCCCCTGAGATGTGCTTGCTGGCTCCAGAACTAATAATTAGCAATTCACCTCATCATAGTGGTTCCTTACAAGGTTTAGGCACTGTTGCAGAGATATATTTACCAGCTTTCTTAAATAAAGCTTAAGTCCTACCGTTAGACAGCACATTAACAGAACATTAGCAGGATAAATGCACACTAAACAGATAATCTTTTTCTTTCTTATTAGATTACTGACCTACATGCGAGGATCCATACTTTACTGGAAGCACTTTGCCATTGCATGACAGCCAGTACACTCCCGTGGCTCATGAATAAAAGTTAACAAAAGTTTTGCCTCAGAACAGACTACAAGATTTAATTCTGTGCAGTAATGCAATTGCAATCTGTCAGCTTTAACAACCTTTAAAAACTAGAGAAATGACAGATAAAGACTTAATGGATGTGTACAAATAAACATGTGGATGTAAATTAAAAGAGAAGGATTATTAAATTCCCTCTGAAGTCTGGCCAGGTATGAGCTGGATACATGCAGTGCCTAAAGATTCTTTTTCTCCTCAGTGTCATAACATGTGATCTCTCCTCTCAACCAGCATTTTGTGGATCCAGTGTGCAAGCGATTGCAAACTAAAGCCATCAAAGTCAGTGTCAAAACCAAATCAGCATCACACTACCTAACTACCACTCTAATGCACCACATGTGAACTTATTAGAGTCCTCATTTCTTTTAAATAAATGAAACACATGCCTTAAATTTGGCATTTGGCAAGGGGGTCCACTTGAAACCTTGTGACTCAACCGGAGATTCTCCCTTATTCCTTTTTATCCTTACTCTTGACCATCCATACCTTTTTCTAGTCCCTGCCTCCATGCACATAATTTTCGGTTGATTTTAGTTTTAGATTGATTGATTTCAGATTTTAGTCTGATTTTTCTCTGTGTGTTTTGTCCATCTATTAAGCAGAAGAGTGAACCTTGCAAACAAACTTTGTCACGCTTTCATTTTTATATTAAATCTGCTTTTGCTGATACCTTTGCTGGTGATTCTTTGAACAATCTAAAAACTCATTCGTGACAGTCTGCCTTTGTGACTATTTTGCAAAACAGATTTATATTGTCTGAAGGAAAATCTCAAACTCCTACCCGTTTTCCTGTAAATAATACTCTCCTTTCGGTCCAGGATCCAAGGACCTATATTCCAATAGGGCTGTCTGTTTTTAATCTCCCCTTTTTACTATAAGAAAGGTTAATTGCAAAACCTTCTCATATTCTGTTTCTCCTTGCTTTTAACTAAGCTTGTCCACTTCTGTGGGAAAAAAGTAGGCCACCTGAAAAAAATAGAAGGTGTTTTTGTCTGTTCCAGTCATTAGTTTCTTTATCAACTATTAGGCTTTATTTGTATCTGTTTTCTCAGTGTTTTCATATTTACTCAGGTAGAACAGAAAAACAGATCTGTGAGAAATATAATTTCTTCAGGTTAAACTAAACTGCATGAAAGAAAAAGGTGGATCTGTTGTTCTTTCAACTGGTTATTGAAAAGAAATTCCTCTTGTCTCAGCTGGAAATACTGTCTTCATGAAAGACTGCAAAAGAAATAGGTAGTATTCCCTGACATGACTTAAATTCTGTTATCCCTATTCATGGTAAATGGAAAATAACTGAACTAATTATAATACACTTATCTTGCATCACTGGCATCATTACTAAATCATGCATCCAACTTTCCCTTGTCTAGGAAACTTTTGTTTGTGCACGAGGAAATTTTCCTCTTGCCTGTGCCATAAACCTTTCAAGAAAGGCGCTGTGGAGTGATTCACAACTCTGTGATTTACTGTTTTTGCAGAAGAGTAGATGTATGGCATCGAAACAAAGCTGTCTGTCCACCTGCTCATGCTTTGTGCTGTGCTAAGGTTTGCTGCGCATCTGTGGAACAGCTTCAACTTTCCTAAGAAAAACATATTTGAATTGCTGCTGATGGTCTGGGTGGTTTCTCCTCCCCATGGTGTGAGTTTGCCTTCTCCTAGTTGAAAATTCAGAGCCAAGGAAACATTTTGTTTTGTTCTGGCAATAGCACCTGGCATGTTGGCATTGTCAGCAGGCAGCAGCTGGGGCTTCTTTTTTACTGACTCTAGCCCTGCCACAGACCTGGGCTGCCAAAATGAAAAGATGACCTGGACTCTGAGAAAAATCGGAAAATTTTCAGTCAGTGGGTTATTATTTAGCTGTCAATAAACATAGGTTATTTCTCAAATAGCCCTTCCCCTTCACATATACGAATATTCATTACAGATTCTTTTTCATGAAGAGCAAAGTAGAAGACCACTGGTAATATTTTTTTATAAAATGTACTCTTCTAAAGCTGTGCATGCAACAAATAATAGCATGAGGTAGCTCTCCTGTGACCTAGGCAGTGGATCTTCTTTGGCCAGTTGGCATGTCTGGGGATTTCTGAGTGAGGATTCTACTCCTCCTTGTTCAAGAAAATAGGGATTTGTGAATTTTTCGTACAAATACATTCAGCCCAAGTATATACCAGATGTGTCACTCTTTTTGACTTGCAAATAGTCCACACTTAAAAAACCACATGCTGCAATAGGCAAATAGTAGAAACTCTTCAGGTGCAAAAGGGTGGCACAGCCGCCGTCTGCTCCCTGAGTACTGCAGCACTGCAAGGAACCATCAGCGGGAATAAGCAGCACCCAGGGCTGGAGAGCAACATGAAAAACATGCAGACAATGAAAATAATGGAGTGAGAAGCAGCAAAGAAAATTAAATTAGTCCAATAGGCCAGATCAGCTTCAATTTGGCCTTGCTCTTCAGCAAGGCATAAAAAAATCTTAGATCAGGCATTAAAGTCACTGCAGAAAGGAAGAAAGGAAACAGGGGTTATTGCAGGATAATGAAGACTAAGAAAACATAACTAGATATGAAAATATTTCCACTATCTGTCCAACCTTTGAGTTTGAATAGAAGAAAAAGAGAAAAAATTGAAATGAATGAGAATATGGCTTTTCAAGAAAACACTTGTTCTGTCACTGAGTGTGTTGTAATGCATAGAATTGTCACCTTATTCAATCAAACTAAGGCTTGGAAGGAGGCAGTATCAATAATTTAGAATTGTCACAAAATGAAATGTGATGATGAAGGAAAATCAAGAAAAATACCAGAAAACAAAATATGTTTATTTAAGCGTATGTATATACCAGCTTAGAGGGTATTCTGAGTATTTTCTACTTAATTTTTGAGTCATGAGACAACAACAAATGCATTTTGAAAATTATTCTTGTTTTAGAGGAGAGCTCTTTCAAAAATGTACTTTTAATTTAGTAGAAGCTTTTTGCTCTATTCTTGTACCAGATGCATAAGAAGTTCCAGGGTGAGTAACAAATGACTGTCATGCCAGCTAGACAGAGACTGTTTTCTTCAGCATTACTTACAATTTTTACCTGTGTTCTCCTCCTCTTATTACTACAATAATCTTTGCAACAGATGAACATTTTCAAATCACAATCAAAAGATTTTGATTATAGCACATGAAAAGTGAATGATCACCTGACTTACTGGATACTAATATGTACAATGAGCATTCTTCTCCTTTCACACAGTAATTGAAAAAAATTAAAAGATAAAATAATTAAAAGGATTGTGTAAATTAGTACAGGCAAAAATTATGGATTTTCCTCTGAAAGAGATGTACTTCAAAGTAAATATTATTTCAGGATCCTAAAACATGGCTCTGGCAATTGGAATTCATATGTGTATATATGTGTGCAGTGAACACAGATAAACTGTGATTTTTTTCTCTTGCTAGAAGCATATACAATACATAAATTATTCTTTTTCCATGTCACTATTTAAACTGAGACATTAATCTGATTTCACATGTGAAGCTGAAGGTGTATGGTATTTTCCTTTCTTTCCCAATATTTATCCAAATGTGAAGAGCAACCCTCCCCTCTCTCCCATCCTGGATGAAATTTTAAAATTTGAGAGCTTGATTCTATTTTTCTTTACTCTGGCATAAAGCAACTGCACTGAGGCCAGTGCAGTTACACAAGTGAAGTGAAAAAGGTATCAAGCACCATATGGTTTTAGTTCCTACTGATTGCAAGATTGTTTTGATTACACTAATATTAGTAATATGACAAAGCACTGCAATCCAAAAACCATGCAAGAGACCAAAAAAAAAATCTCAGCCTTTATTATATTTCAAAGGAAACAGATAAGGCTATTATTAACCATTGAAAAAGACTCCATTGGTTAAACAAGTTGTTCCAACCTTCATCTGGCTGTGGTAACTCAAGAATGAATTTTAAACTGTGTAGCTCATTAATTTACTATAATGGGTTTGTAAAATATCCCCAAGCTCCTTACTGTACAACAGGCACTGGCCAATAAATTACAACAGTTCATGGTTCTATTTACTCTGATTATAGCTGTATGCTGGAATGCAGCTAGGCACATCTACAGAGAGTGATTTTATTGTAAGAACATTTACTTCAGGATGTTCACTAAAAAGAAATGCACATGAGATAGCTGTGTTTGGTAAACTTTTATATCACTGTCAACTAAAATAGTGTATCCTGTTGGAAGCTGACTGGTTATACGAGAGCAAAGTAGCTGCAGGATGTTTGCCTCCCCCTTTTGCAAGTGACTGGGTTTTCTGTGAGAAGGAAGAAGATGAGGAAAACAAAAAGGAAGTTTTTCCCTTGAAGAAGGAACTGAGATAGAAATAAAATCTATTTCTAGTTTCTTTTCCATTTGACTTTCAAATGTAATTATGTTAGTTTAAACATGCTAAAATTTTAATTCCTATGTTAAAACCTCAAGGCCAGTTAGTGTTTCTGAACCTGAAATATAGGCTAAAAGACATCTTCTGGTGTCCTGTCTGGCCTCCACCTGCCTATCCAGACGGCCTCAGCTCCCCTGTACATCATGTCATGCCTGTCAGAATCTCAATCTCAAATGCTACAGGCTTTCTTTAACATTCTTAATTACACTCTAGATGACAACTGGTTATAATGGAAGCTTAGACACCTAACTCAGCCATATTATGTAGATTACTTTGGATTTGATACCCAGTGAACAGCAGGAAAACACCCATCTGGATGACACTCTGGTGTAGACACTCCTCGTTTAAGATCTGGCCATTCCTGGTCAGCATACAGGCTACTTGGAACCTCTACTCTAGCTGCTTAATTCTCCCCATTTACTTCTGCAGGAAATTAGGTAGGTTTGCAAACTCTGGAATCAGATGTCTAAAGGTCATGTAAGGCAATATTCCTCTCTGAATTTGATAACATGTCTTATGTTTTGCTTTAGCTATTTACATCTCTGTGTAAATATGTAACTTCCATTTTGGTTAGTCAAGCACCAAAACATGCATTCCTATCAAACTACATCTTCTCTTCTTTTCAATTCTCTGAGAAAAAACATAATTTAAAAAAAATATTTCACCACTCTATCACTCTTTTGGAGCAATTATTCCAAACCTTGATGCATTACTGGAAAATTTCATTAGGAATAAAAATTAGCAGACATAATTTGCCATGTGTAGGTGTTAAAACTACACTTTGTTCTGCTTTTCAGAAAAGCAGCCTAGAAATAACCTGAAAATCTTGCCCAATTTGCTGCATACTATGTATTCCAAAGAGATTACCTTGCCTTTTGTCTCTTTTTCAACCTTTCCTGAACTGAAGACAGGGAATGCTTCCTCTGCCTAGGTTACCAGATGCCCAGTCTCTGTCTGTCTAGCTGATGTATGGCAGAATTTATGGATGAGAACTTGTCTGCAGTGTGGAAGACAGTTCAATACGAAACTCTGCAAACTAGCATTTGTAGGGTGCTAACTCTGCCAGTGGTGCTAATTCTGTGCAGGCATGCTTGGGACAGGTTGTACTGGCAAGACTGACCAGCTTGGGCTTAACATTGTACTGACACTGCTTTCGGGCTGGGAAGCCACCTACCTGCTGTGACCTAAAGGGTCTTTGCACCACACCAGTGGCAGGTTGTAATGCATGTTTGATACAAAGATACCTAGGACATGTCCTGAATATATCAGTTGCCTCAGCTTTTTTGCGGCTTATAAAATATGCTATATTATCATACACTGATTGCCCCAGCGTAGGATAACATAACACAATATATTACAGCTTTTTTAAAGCAGTTGACTTACCACCCCAAAATATTCTCATAGAACATGGTACACACAATTAACATATATGCTAAATGGATTAAGAAATCAGTCACCAGAAGATTTCAAAACATAATTATTGAAGAATGGTCACTGAATTTCTAGTGTAATTCCACACTGAACAGCTGTAGGCTGAACGCAATCCAAATATTTTTATCAAAAGCAGCAGAAGTAAACACCTAAGGAACCAAAATGGCAAACACAGACAACAACACATTCATATAAAATTTCAGACAGCACAGGGACTTGAGCTATTCAAACCAACTTTGTCACAGTCACAGGCAAAACTAAACGCAAAGTTAAAGAGAGACATGACACTGTGGTGGGGCTCAGATAAGGATGAGATGCTGTGTTCTAGAAAGGAAGGACTCCAGGAAGGATTTAGAGACGGTGTTGAGCAAAAAAGATGAACACCATTTCATAGCCCTGTGCAAGGTAATAAATGGCTAATGAAAGCCTTTCATGAATAATGCTGGAAGAAGTTAAGTGTGGGGAGGCAAGACTATCTGCAGACAGCTGAATTGAAGCAGTGCATATATAGTGTCGGCTGTCCTAAAGAAAGTCTCAGACGCTGGAGAGGTGAGGAAAAGACCTGATGAAATTATTTAAGACCTGAAGAAAATGTAATCATGGAGAAATTCAAGGCACACAGTATTTTTAACACTTGATTAGTCAGTTGGCTAGTATACATACATTTTTTAATGGCAAGAATGTATTAGACACATAAAGACTCTTTAATCTAACAGAAGCTATAAAAGGAAACAATGCCCAGACCCTAAATCCAGATAAACAGAGAATAAAATTAGGCAAAAAAATGTCAGCAGTGCAGGTGATTAATCATTACGAAAAAATACACACAAACTTCACACAAACCTAAAAATGGTGATACCCACGAGTTCACACCAGGTGATATAAACTGTGCATATTACTGAAAACCTGTGGATGGGAGGTCCACTCCTTTAAGAATGGGCAGCTTTCCTCACAGTACAGATAATATGGCACAAACATTGCTTCTCTGACAAGAATATTGTTGACATTTAATCCTTTCTACTCCCCAAGTTAATTTTTTAATTTAAAAACACAAGAACACAATGCAAGTGTTTGAATCATAATCTTGCAAAGATGCTATCCAAGTCCTTGATATCAATTCATATGTTCTATTTCATGCCAAATAGTGCCAAGACATTACTTAAAACAAAAAACTAACATGAAGGAGATGTGCAGGCCATATCTGAACTTGTATTTATAGTCAACATTGAGCACAATTTGAATTATCCAAAGCCATGGTCCCCTCTCTTCTTTACCAATCATCCAGACCACTCTGAACTAGAGCACGTGGAGTTTCTCATTGCTTATTTATCATTTTTGTGCCACAGATCCCATTTCACTGAGAAGTGGAACTTCCCCAGCAAGTGGTCTGTGGATCACTGTGGACCACTCCTTTTTGCTATTACTTTCCTTTAGCAACAGTTGACAAAGGAATGAGATAGAGGCAAAAGGTACTAGGAACTATGGGGTTATTGCAAGCTGACACCTAGATCCTGAGGCCTGCACCATGTAGTTATGCTCGTAGGACACCACTAGAAGTGGCAGCCTAACTGGGGGCACCAGTTGAAGCAGTCTGATATTCAGAAGATTGGCAGTGCTTCCAGGATGGAGCTGGACTGCTACTGAAGTGTCCTGTGTGTGCTATGAGTCCTCAGAAATGTTTCAAGATGAACTGTTGTTCTCAGTGCAGTCACTGCTGAAGGGCTACCTTTCCAACTTTGGATGTGCCCATCTCTCAACAGCATGCAAGAGGAAGACACTTGGTCCAAGACTTCCAAGGAGTGTGGCAAAGAAGAAGGGAAGTTATCTGCTCACCTGAAATTTTTATTTGGGCTACTTCTCCATCTCCTCCTTCACTGTGTGCTCGGACCTCAACAACATATTCACCATCACTGGGGACTGGGACCTCTATCGTGTGCTTTCCAGTAGAAAACAACTTGCCTTCATGTTGTCCATCTGGCCTATAAAGTACCTAGGAAAGTCATGGTAAATACAGTTACTGAAATGTTACATTTCACAGATACATTTATAGATGTACAGTGTGTCAATGAAAAAGTATTAGGTTTTAATTCACATGAAACCTCTGTGTGTGTGTATAAACATATGTGTATCTCAAAACTTAAGAGAATCTAGACAGGATGTTTCCTCATTTTCTGTTACACAATTATGCCACCTTTTGAAAAATAATTTCAGTGCTTACGTTCAAAGTAAGTAATTAAGTGACAGAGAATAATAAGGCAGGGTGGCAGAGAGCATCAAATAAAATATGAGAAATCAGCTGGGTTTTCTGACATTAAATTTATAACCATTTTCATAAATGAAACAACAATCAGTTTTATTATTAACTCTCAGTGATGCTAAACTATTGTAAATGGGATGGTATATGTCTTGTGGGACCTTTAGAAAAGATCCCATTTCTTTCTGAAATCTCTGTGAAACATTGTTAGCAATTTGCAGCAAGGAGTTCAACTCATCAATCAAATTTGCAAACGTAGACCATGATACTGACTTTCTTACTGAGAAACAAGCAGCAAAATTAAACAGGAATTAATATCTGAAGTTTTCTATATGCCTAAAGTCAGTATAAACACTTGCTGTGGTTACAGAGTAACTGCATCTAATGATGGTAGATGCATCCTTCCTCTACCTTCCCAGACTTTACAAACTCATGTTCCAGGAACTGTAGCCCCTATGAAGATGGGAAAGGAAAACTGGAACAATGCATACTGATATAAGGAAAAACTAGAACGTGTACAACTTTTCTATGCATTATTTGAAGCCAACAGACAATAAATGTGATCATATGGGAAATGAGGTTGTTGCAGTCACTTCTATGAACTTTCCCATAATATGGTTTACCACCCAAATGAACTTCAGTGCCCCAATGTTTTCTCATCATATTGACTAAGCCCACCGGCTTTGCCCTAGGCCTACTGCATGGCTGTGATTGCTGAGCATGATACCTTCCTCTTCAGCATTCAAGTATGTTTAAGATCATGTACGAAGATTCAACACTGTCTATAAAATGCACTACATGAAGCATACATAAAGATAAAAAATATTTTCAGATCTCATACTTTGTATCCTTCAACGGCAGACTCGTTTGACATTGCCTTCACGTGATCCCAGGTGATGATGTACCTCGAACCAGATCTTACAGAACTGATAATTCTTGGACGTTGGCTTGGAGCTGAAAAGCAACATATGTATAATGGGCACAAAAATGAGGTTTCATAAATGTTCAATGATGTTTTTATTGAGACATATAAAAATGTAAAAGTGGAAATTAGGCTGACATACAAATGATCGAGGGACAGTCCTCTTCCTGGAATGAACTGCTACAGTTCCAGCCAGGCGATTTTGGATGGCTTTGTGCAGTGGCTGTGTTGTGAGTCTGCCTTTCTGTGTTGCCAGAATGGAAGTGGCCAACATTACCCTTCACAGTCTTGCTAAACACGTGTGTTTGCTGGCATGCAATTACCTTCAGAACCTCCCAGAAATGTGGCGTAAGTCATATTTATTCATTGAGATCAAATATTTAATTAACCATTTACAGCCATTTCTACATCATTTAACTCAGTTCAGCAGAAATAGAAGTACCCCACTGCAGAAACCATTAATTATAATTTACACAATAAGCTTATAAAATGGACTCTTATTCAACACAAATGAACCCTGCAGGTGCAAGTTGCACAATACACTATTTACTGTCAGAAATCCTCAAATCAGTCGTATGTATTTTTAGCCCAGATAACTGTGTTTTAAACACACAAGATGTATTTCTTACATTGCTCAGTCAATGCTAGTGCTAGGTATCCTCCTTAAGTCAGGAGCAATACTCAACAACCTGTTATGGTATGTAAATTCTAGGGTATGTAAATTCTAGAGATTCAGATCACCTGCTTCTCAAGGTTGCCTGATCCTGCTGCTCTGCTGTTAATGCAAATAGCAGTTGGTCACATTTTAATCATCAGAATCCTTCTTGCTATTGACTAAACAGAAAGGCAGTGTATAGATGCCCAAGTAAGAGCTGGTCTCAACTGCTCATTGTTTAGAAAATCATTTCCAGCTCTGGGATTCCCAGTACCTGAAAGACACTACAGAGGGCTACCAGCCTGGTGGGGAGCTGGAGCAATTGATTTGTGAAGGAAGGGTGAGAGAGCTGCACTTGTTCACCCTGGAGGAGAGACAGTTTTGGAGGGGATCTAAGAGTTCCCTGTCCTAGCAGGGGGCTTATCAAGAAGGATCCAGGCTCTTGGATGGCATGGCAGGAGGACCAGTAACACAAATGCACAATACTGATTAAGAGTCTCAGACCAGATGCTCAGAATAAATCGGGGAGTGGAATGGGTTTCTCAGAGAGGTTGTGCAGTCTCTATCCCTTTAGGTTTTCAAGATCCAGCCGGATAAATCCCTGAGCAACCTGCTCTGAGCTTGCAGGTGACCCTCCTATAATCTTAGCCTCTCTACAGCCTTTTGTAAGAAATCCACATTATACATGGGAACAAAAGAAAGGAAGGAGAATTTTAGCAGAAATTTTCAGACAAAGATGCAATATCACATGAAGAGAGAACATTCAGTGTATATGAATGGGAAGCCATGCTTGAAAATATGATGGACATGATATACTTAACCTAATGCTCCATTTACTTACGTGCTTTCCTGGTAACAATATCAATGGTGCTGCTGGGAGGTCCATAGCCTGCACTATTGAAGGCAGAAACATCTACGTGGTAGCGAGTGTTAGGCTTCAGGTTTTCCAGTTTGGTTGAATACTCTTGATTGCTCACCTGTACCCGCTGTGCAGCTGCTTCTTTATCGTGAGCAGCCCAGTAACGAATCTGTAAGCAAACCAGTTGCAGGATTAAATTTAACATTATTAAATCATAAAGAAATTTTATAAAAATGGATGTATTTCTGTACTATATATTCTGGATATAAGCCAGCTAAAGGAAATCTAACAGCAATAGCATAGAATTCCTTCTACAGGCTGTGATTTTAACCAAGTTGTATACAGGCATAAAGAAACAGAAATAAATGCAGAATTTATTATGTAAACTTTTCTCACAGTGGTTTAACTTGTTCCCAGCTAAGGCACTAGAAGCCTGGAAGCTGGATAATGCCTTCAAAGACCAAGACTATTTTCTTCTTGCTCTTTTGTTTTTGCATTCTACTCTGAACTTTAGAATTATTTTCTTACACTAGTAGAAACTAACCTCTGATAACATTGTCAGAGTATTTTGTTTTGAATGTCTCACAAATTTAGCCCATTTGTACTTCTATCTACTGAACGCAAAGTATTCAGTCATGCTGGCTGCATGCGTAGGTCTGGATAAGCATATATAACCATTTTCTAGAGTTCTTCAGCTAAACTCAGATTTCATAGCACAACATGACATTTGTCAAAGCAGATTAAGAAGGACATTAAAAAACTTAAAATATGGGAAAAGCATGACTCTAAGCTTGTAACATCTTAAAAAGCAAAGCCAATTAAGAGTACACAGAAATTCCATGAGGGGTTTTTTTTTCCCCAAGAACTTGTTCCATCCTACTTTAATTCATTATACATTACAAAGCACCAGGTGAAAACAGTGTAATTCCTATGGAGTGATGCTATTCCATACAGTCCCTCACATACACAGGGTCCTATTCTGCATGGTCTTGTGAGATGCAAACGAGAGTGAAACACTGTCAGTCTCTGGGTTTTGTCTGGTTTATAACCATTTGCATAAGACTAAATTACTGTACCAACCTGAAACAGCAGAAAGCTGTGCCCATTACATTTTGATTTTGAGTGTTTTCACCCCCAGCATTTCTGCTCAGCTTCTGCCTGACTTCATAATGATTTCTGTGTATGCTACATGAGGGCATTTTAAATTTTTTAGGAAGAAGTTAATATTAGTAAATTCAGGCTCTGGGAAAAAATCTTACTTTGTAAGACATTATTGGTGACATGAGGTATCCCGTCATCTTGTCTTTTAAATAGTAACTGCTTCATTTAAGGAATAGGTTAGAAAAACTGATAGTTTGGCAAAGTGTTAATATCGCAGTTCTCTTCTTTACAAGTTGTGGGTACAACCCTTGTTTGTGAGGCTTTATTTTCTCCTATTTACAATTAAATTACAATATTTAATAAAAATATTTCTTTCTTTTATCTTAGAACACATGCTGCAGCTGAATGAGGAGAGATGCAGGGGATTTAGTAGGGGATTTCTCTTCACCTACTTCAAATGTCTTTGGACTGGAGAACAGCATCACTACACAGAGATTACTGTCATCTAAATACTTGTTGCTTGTCTCTTGTCAACGTTTGTTGCCACAGTCCTTCCCACAGTATTACAGGTTACTCACTCTGATTATTATAAATGTGACATCTTAGTGGCCTTTTTCACTCTTTCCTGCAGCAGGGAGAATCACACTGTATCTGCAGACCAAAGTGGCTTTGCTTTTTAAGTTCAGCATGCACACTTGATTTTTGGCAGGCACAAAAAGATAATCTTCAGTTCTATAAATGTATGTCCTGCATTCTGTTTAGAAAGTATCATCCACTAGCATCCTAAACATCAGTTTATTGCAATTTAGGCAATCACACTAATGAAATTCCCAGTTATAAAGGTGGCTATTTTCCTGAGTAAAAAGCCTTTACCCTAAAACGAGTGAGGATTGTGTGCCCAATCCATTCTGCAGGCTTCTCCAGCAGGGTGATAACCTCCACATGATGAATGGTTCAAACTGGCATAATCTGAAACTGTGACAGCCATTTCAGCTGAAGGTCTGATAATGATCTTCAAGTCAGAATTTCTTTCATATGATTATAATTAACATAGATAAGGTGCTCTTGTTGAATGCAACCAGCTGTACACCATAAGGTGTTAACTGTGAGCGGCTGACTCAGGTGTGAGAGGGTGTGTACATCAGGAGCTAGAGGACGTCATGTCTATGTCTCTAAGTTCAAACAAGTTTCTAGCCTGCAGCAAAAGGATTTCTGTGAAGTTCTAGGTGGCCAAAAGTTTATTAACCACGACAGGACCAATGGTAGCTTTGCTGTTGATTTTAGCTGGCCATTGAAAACTAATTAATTAATTTCAAGTATGATCTATTATGTTAATTAAGTAACAGCTTTACCTAAAGATAGAAAACACACTTTATATGAAGCTTTTATTAATTGTGGCATATGGAGGAAGCCTTTAAATTCCTCCGCTTTGCAAAGCTTTTTACAATCTTAATATTCATTTGCAGTACAGGATGCTAAGGGTGTAATACAAGAGTAACAGAGAGCATCAAACAAGACAAGCGAGAACAACGAACGAAAATGTAAAGTACTTCACTGAGAGCACATTATGTTTCAGACAGAAGTAATATAATTTAAAAATTTAATAAAATTTAAATTGCAAATACTATTGTTCTTGGCTGCCATGTTGCGGACTACTCCTATAGTTTGTGAGCTGTATGTCATGAACACAGAAATTTCTTCTTTAATATACAGCCATTTTTACATATTTGGAATATTGTAACAACTTTTGGAAAAGAAAAAAATAGATTACTTCCCTGAGAGCTAAGAAAAACTACTATCATCTTTATACTATTCCTACATTTCTCACTTTATATTTAAATCATTTCAAATTCTCTTGAAATAATTTGGAAATTTCTTTCTTGCCTCTGGGGAAGTGATATCTAGAATTCAAGGCCCCATTGCTTCAAGAGATCACATTTCCCCACTCTATTGAGTAGCCCCTCTCTCCTTTTCTTAAAGAGCTTATTTAGTAGCCTCAGACAGTCTGCTTATTCCTGGTGCTTGTTTACCTTCTTAGGGTAATCTACAGGCAATGAATCCCCACAGGAGACAGAAGGGGATTTCAACCAAGCTCTAGAATTTTTGTGGGAAATAAGCCAATAGTGATTCGTGTGAAGGAATGCCTTAGCCACCATGAATTAGTGCAGCCCTCTGTGCTAAAATCAGGGAAAAACCTGTCTTTCATGGTCCTCTCCTCTATTCAAACTTCAGTATACTGAAGCTGTTTCTGTAATTATCATGAAATAAAAGCTTCTATATTCTTGACAGTTTTACATAGGACTGACACAAAAATATACTTTATTCATATTAAGAAAGAATGCTAACAGCATGAGACAGTGGTGGTCAGTAGTCATAAATTTGTTTAATAAAATAAACCTATATCTATTGCACAGAAGCAGCATGAAATACAGATAGTGTCGCTGGTGCTGCATGCACTGCAGAGATGTAGCAAGCTGTTCTAAGAACTCATAAATCTTAAATTCTTTATATGGATGGAGATATTTTTCATACTTTATCTCTTCTTTAAGTGTGAGCTGAGGATACTTCTCTGTAATGGCAAAATGCATCAGCTCACACTCATCACCATGAGGGCAGTCATCCTGACAGTATGCATTAATGTCAGGAAAATCTGACTCCTTCTGGTGTGAGAAGCATTGTGTCACAGGTGAAATACCTCAGGTTCTTTGCTCAGAGTACCCCCACCTGTTAAACTCTAGCATTCAAAAGTACAATTATGCAATTTTCAAGTAATAATAAAGAACAAAAGGAAACTGAGAAGGTGCTCTGGTGAATGATTATTTCTACTAACCTGTGTTACACCTGAGCAGTAATTAAAAAGATAACTACTGTAATATTTATCGATTCCAAAAGACACAGATCCTTCCAGAGATAGTCATGGGAATTTTATAATACAGTTTCAGTACTCCTTCCACCACAACTTTTGTTGCAGCTTCAGAAAAGCAGTCTGTGGCCCTAACCTTCCAGAATAGCCCTCTCTATTTTTGCCCTGTCCCATGCCTCCTTCAGGACTCATGGGAGTTCTGATCTTCAGGAACACAAGTCTTTCTTTTTATTCTCAGTGAAGAAGCATGGGCTTTCCTTTTGCTGCCTTCCCCTCTACTAGGATGAGGCTGCTGATTGCCCTGGAGAAAAAGACCTCAGAATTAATACCTTACTGAGCATTGTGGGGCAGTAATTTGTGATTATCAGTCTGTTTATCGTCTAGCCAGATGGAAATTTTTTACACAGTCATGATAATTAGAAGATTATCTTAGAAAAAGAGGAAAAAAAGGAAGAAATTAATATTCTAATGTAGCTGTTCACTGTACATGTACAAGCCAGTCAGTCCATGCTGGATTTGTGAAAGTGTATTTCTCCAGGAATACATGGATGAAATTACACTACAGCTATCAAAACAAGGCCACACCCCGAAGATCCGCAGTCCATGTAACAGACCGTCCATTCCCAGGATATCCCACCTTTATAACAGTTATTCTCTTTTCAGCCCAAAAATTCCCCACATTTCTTTCTGATTTTTTTCCTCTTTTTTTCTATTGACTGCTCTGTTCACCTTGGTCTTTCCTGCTAAAACCTCTGTTGTACTGGATTCCAGGCATTTTTCAAGTAGTCCCACTTACTATAGGGTTTTTGGGTGAAATATATTAATAACTGATGGTAATTTAAGTGGGCCAGAGTTAGTTACAATTTCACAAATGTGTTGACAATTACATCCATAATTTAATTTCAATATGTTTTAAGAAGCTAGAGATAGGCATTCAGTTAAATAAAAGAGATAACATTCTTTCATGAAATAATGATGCTTTTTGTCACCCGAATAGTGCAAACACACATTTCTTAATATGTTTTAGTAATGAAGTACATAACACCAAAAATAATCTGTTTCTCAAGATGCAAAACTTGCACAGAAAATGCTAACTTTTTAAAGAGAAGCAAACCCTAAGAGACAGAATGCCAGAACAGGAATCATTGTTGGATTTAACTACTGACAGTAAATGAATAAGAAGATTGACAGTGTTGCTACTAAACTCACCTGATATCCTTCCACAGATTTATCCGAAACATGGTGCCAAGAAACAGACATTTCAGAAGATGACAAAACTTTTACACTCACATCTGTAGGTATTTCAGTTGGAGCTGGAAGATGAAACATATGTTAGATATTCAATCTGATCCTGTGGTATTGCTGTAATTTTTTACAGGGACTCTTCTCACTTTACTATTTTATATTATTTTCAGTATTTTATATAATTTTCCTGGTATCAGTGAGCCAAGTATTAGTCTTTAATCTGGTTTTTCTTAAGTAAACGTCAAGTCCAGTGATGATCTGTATGGAAAATGACTCTATAAAAACAAAGCAATGATCCTGTTACTTGGCTCAGACTATGTATTTTTATGCTTCAACAGATTTCTTGCTGAAATTTGTGTAAACTGAAAACAACCCTTTAATAAACAGAATGAAGCATCCAGTGATCTTTTACTAAATGGGACAGCAGCTCACATATTATATACAACAGATTTTTTAACTTAGTTGCACACAAATACTCGTGTATGTCACTTAGTCCTAACAATACAAATATTTTGTGAGAGCAGATATTAGATACCTGGCTGTCCAGTGGCACATACAAACTTGAACATAGGTGTGAAATGATCCAAAGCACCCTTCTGTAAGGCTTACATCACACGGTTGATTTTGTTTGTATTCTTAGTTCTGAACAGCAGCCAACGCAGAGTACAGACCATTATAATGGGATAGACTTTTATCCAGGGCTTAGAATACTAAGGTCTAGTTGCTTGAATTTTAAATGAGGTAAGGAATTAAGAAAGGCATAAACTTTGCAATGTCTGTAAAAGATAAAGTTTTCCAAGCTAAGAACAGTTCTCCATCATGAATCTTTTGAAACAAGTTGCAACAGACAGGCATGGCAGCCCTAGCTGAGGAAAGCTTTCATATACTTAATCTTCCAACTGGGCATCCAGTCAACTATGCATCAAAACAGCCACTGTTAAGAAAAAAATCAGTAACATCTCTCATGAAAAGTATCCTAGGTAACAAAATAATCTTATATGCAAAGTTACCTTTTGTAATTGTCTTTCAATGGCTGTTAATAATGCAAATGTCTAATTAAAAATTATACATTATTGCAAAATTGTTTTCACAATGACAGGAATTTAGATAAGCAAGAAGCCTGTGCACTCGTAAGTAGCAATCATTACTCACTACTAGCAATGGCAGGTATGACTAGCAGTTGTCAGACATGGAACTTGGCTTATTACACGTGGGAACACAGAAATTCCCCAGTCACTGAAATGAATAACAATGCCCACAGTTACAACTGGAGAAACATAGATCTATTATAGAATACGCAACTTGGTGGAAAAGTTGTCACTATATTTATGCATATACAGATATTTATATGTATCTGTATGGAATATTGCATGACCATATTGCTTTAAGATTTTTGTAATACCTTTGAGAAGTTGTGTTGTCTAACAGTAATAATATCACTTGCTGACTCAAAGGTGCAGAAGTACAGGTGGAATAGTTGTGATCATCTAATCTATTCCCAAATCACTGTCAGACTCTTCTCTATTGTATCAATTACAGAACTTTCCAAAAAATTCATACTGAAAAGTTTCAACTGCCAGGCTTTTTGTTGATACAATACTCTAACAATATTTTATCTGCTCATGCTTGTTTATGAGCTGCAAATAATTTACATCCCTATTTGTCATTTATGTTTGATAAATATTTTGCAGCCTTTCCTGAGCCAGAAAGATGGTATCAGTTGCTTTCCTCCAGCCTTCTAATTCAGTAACCCTACCAATAAAAGGAGAAATCACATGGTCATCACAGTATGTTCTCTTCACTGAAAATAGTGGTCATCATACAATTATCTTCTACGTAAAACTATACAAAGTTCAGGCTGGCAGCCAGTAAGCACACTACAAGGTATGGAGGTGATTTTTTTGAAGTCCTGATGCCAGGAGACAACTCTGCAGAATGCTCTTCAGAGTAACTTTCCTTATATCTCTTCGAAAAATTCCTTCTAACCTGCCCTGAAGTTCCTGGATTGGATATAGGCAGTAGTCACAATCACAGCTTGGTGCAGGACCTGTGAGCACTGCTGGTAAGGTTTGTACTGTTGTGCTTGAAATCAAAGAAGTAGGTTCACTGTGCTTCTATTTCTTTTGCAGTCTGCATCTGGCATCATTTAACCACAAATGTTTCTATCAGGTGTCTGGGCTTTGCTAAAGTCTGTGGTAGAACATCAGCAGCCACTCAAGTGACCTCTTTATCTGGAAGCTGGCACTACTGCAGATTTGTTTTTCCTCTGTCTTTTTGAGCTACTAGGCTCTACCACATCCCTGAACTTAGAGACCATACAAACACACTTGCCATCCCTGACATGGTATGGATAATCCTAACATAAACACATGGGAGCTTATCAGTCAGCTGTCGATAAAGCCTCTGAGCAAGGATGGATACCTAAGTGTTATTTGGCTGATACTGCTTTTATTACACCGTAGATGGTTACTAACACATTTATGAAATTGCAAATAACCCCTTTGTGTTGCTGCAGCAGCTGTTGAAGATGATTTCCTAAGGTGCACTTTCCTGAGAAAAAGTTAGTACTAACTTCATCAGCTAGCTCGGTGTTGCTAGCTTGAGTCCTGAATTATTCTGAGAAACAAAAGGACTCTTCTATCTTTTCTCCGTGTGTGGCCAATTTGTGTGCAAAGTTCCCATTAGTGCTAATGGGAACCATGAACATAAATCTTCCATAAAGTACACAGAGTACAGAACAGAATCGGAAGTGTCAGAATGTGGCCCTGTTATCGTATCCCTCCTCTTGGCTCTTTGGTCTACATCTGTTGACTTTGTGAACGAGATTTTGCTCTATGGAAAGAAAAATACTAGCAATTCTTTGGGTTTCTGGCAGAAATTAATAAACTGCATTTTTTTAGAACAGGCTTGAGTGATGATAATGCAATTAAAGGTGTTGTATATATTTCTTCTGATTTAACGTAAACTTTCTTCCTGTGCTTTCTCTCTTCTGCTAAGTTTGGAAATGTAATTTAAACTTTGATCCTAAAGATCACAGCATGTGAAATAATTACAATAAGAATTAAGAAAAATACTATAATGGAATGTGAAAGACGTTTCTATTGAATTACTCATTTGATAGGTCTAAAATGCAAACCAGAATAAAGAATGTAACAGGGATAATTTAGATGAGACTCTAAACATGCTGGAAATATAACTAGATACAATTGAGCTATCATTCCTTCACAGTTTTGGGCTAAATTCTGATACTGATCTACTAAAATGCTAGGCTTTAGTGTGGTCTGTTAAGAAAAAAAAATTAAGCATATGTCAAATACATGTACTAAGATCACAGAGACATTGCTGAATGAAGATGTAAATGTTTTAGGCAACCACTATGAAAATCAGAATTTCTTTTTCTATATTCTTAAATCTTTTAACAAGCTGTGTGAAGAATCTTGCATGCTGCTGTGTATTGCTCATTGACAGCAAGTACAGCCAAGTGCTCTGCATCACACAGAGAGCAGAAAGTGGAACTTGGCTATTCAGAACAAGTGTATTGTGTGAGCAATGCACACCCTCCCTGCTGAAGATGTATCCTCCTATACAAATCAGTGTCAAAGACCAGGTTCTACTGATGTTGATAGTGCTGATCTGGCCCCCCAGTGTAAAACTTATTTGGAACATTTACTCACCATCTTGTGCTGAATAAATGACAGCAGTGAGACTAAAAGGTCCATCCCCTTTGTTGTTAAAAGCTTTCACTTTTACTTGATACTGAGTTGAAGGGGGCATTGATTCATCCTTGTGGACATATCGGCCAATTTCAGGATTAGTAACTGTAACTCTTCTCCATTCTTTCTCACCAAATGGCTTGAAGGCCACTATATAACCAAAGTTATTGCCATAGTGGTATTCTCTTGACAAAGGCTGTAGAGACAAAAAAAAAAACATCAATTTTTGCTAAACAGCTAGCTCTAGAACGAAATATAAATAATGCAGAAACCATTGATATGTACATTGTAAAAACACTCAACTAAACCTCCATTTCGTTCTGGTTTCCTTCAAAGGCTTGCTCCCATCCCCTTTAAAAATAGGCCCCCTTAGATCTGCAGTATTTCCTAGCATTTGCTAGGAAAATATTTAAAGATCTTTTTCCTCATCTGAACTCAGTGCAACACACATCATTTTACCTCCCACAGAAAGAAACCAAGAATAATTGTGTACTAAAACAGCTGTAGCTAAAAAAAATGACCTAAGGAATGAGGCATAGCAGACATGTAACACAGACTTACTATGGACCCCAGTATATGGGTCCATGTACATGTGTGGAGACAGATATTCCTGCAAAAGAGAAAGAGTGAAGAGAAAATCTATGTGGCTGGCCCAAACTATTTTAATTTACCGAAAGTTTTTCACCTAGGTAACTGGCACAGCTGATGAAGAAAGATGGACACATTCAAAGAATGACTCATCCTACCACATTTCACTGATGATGGAGGGGATCTAGTTGCTGGTTTAGACAACCTAGCTTCTAACTGGTAAATCTTTTAGGGAAATTACTCCCACTTTCAGTACCAGCATTAAAGGTACCTATCCAAACTATTTCTTGAAACTATACCTAATTTCTTATACCTAGGAATCTGGAAAATATGAAATTAGGGAGGCAATCTGCCATAATGAATTTTTCTTCTTTTACCAAAGCCCTGTATCCAGTGATCCCTTCTCAGTCCATGGAGCTTTTACCACAACTATTATATGCTGTGCCCAACCAGCCAAAATCACATCCTTCATCTATGCATCATGAGGTTGACCAGAAGCATCCTTTGATCCTTCCTGCATCACCTTTTTCTCTAATGGAAACCTCAGAGGGATGAAATAGCTTATCTTGAGGCAAAGGTCATGGAGCAGTGACACAGAGAATAATTCTTTCTCCTTAAGTGTTTGCCCACTACTGCAGCACTTCAGTCAACATGTGTGAGATATTCTGAGCAAGATTTTATGAAAATTTGATGTACCTCATCTTCTGAATCTATCACTGTAACTAGCTCCTTAAAATAAACCAGAATTCTATCTCATATGCCAAAGTAAGCAGCCTGGATGAGGCCCTAGTCTCAGAATGATTTTCAGCCAGAGTAAACTTTAGAAAGCCAGGACTGGTGATTAAAAATTATATTCTGAAAGGTCTTATATAAAGTATTAAAAGCAGCTTTCCCTCCAATGGCTGCACATAATAAATAGGTATAAGTAGCTGAATAGTTCGTAGTATCCACTAAAAACTCTGAAAGAGAAAATAGGAGAGGGAAAGACAAATAGGGAAAAATGAGGGAAAATGGGCAGGCCACTCCTAGCTCTCCTTCTCAGTTCTTCCTTCAAAACAAGACTTAGAAGAGCTTTGATTGCATCTCTGGCTGTCTCATTCAACCCAGGCTTATGAATCATAGCAAAAGCTGAAAAGGGGTTGGCAGCAACATGTGAACCTGCCATACATTTTGTTCTTCTCTTCTTAATTAAAGAGTATTTAGAGTAGCATATGCAAATGTCAGCACATTTGTCGCAATCAATATACATTTTTATCTTAGCCTTACAGATAGATATATTGTTGTCTGTCAGACAGACTCCATGAATCTACAGCCTCTATTCAAAAACCCTTGCTAGACATAGCATAGGAGATTCTTGGGAAATAAATACCTGAAACCATGCTTAATTTGTCTGACTAAAAGAGCTACTCGGAAAAGATGTGAAAAGCATGACATTAGGTATAAATCCACCTGTGTACAGGAAATGCTAAAGTGGTCTTGTACTTCTGATCTTGCATTAGTCACTATTCTCCTGGTGATATTTTCTTTGTTTAGTTTGGTCACAGCCAAATTACCACTTTATTGGAAATGCCATGAGTACCACTCTTTATATGCAATGCAAGAAGTAGCTCTGTAGTTTGTTGAAGTTTTTACAAGAAAAGCTTGTGAAGTAAAATAATCTAGGTTTTCTGCACCTGTCCATTGCATGTGTTCTTTTGCTCTTCAAAAATAAAAGACCAGAATTAAACCAATTAGGACACATCTACTTCCTAACCTATTATTAGGGGAACTAAGATACAAACTTTTCAATATATTGTAACAGAACTGTGGACCTTCTTTTTCAGAAACTTATAAATCTTTTCTTCACCTCTAAAATACTCAGGAAGACTGAATAAATATTTTGTACTGAATTAAAAACCAAAAAAAACCCCAAGCCTCAAAAGAAAACCCACCCAGGAAAGCCCAAATCTGGTAGCTCAAAGATATGGCTGGCTATTTCTGTATCATACTTGAGAACTTTCACAGAGATATGATCAATCCTAAGTACAAAAAGAAGGAAATATGCATATGGATTAAAATCTGCATATTCATAAGGAGAATCCCTGTAAAAAATATATGCTGTTGGAATTATGACATCTTTACATTACTTCCCACAAGAAAAAGCACTCTTCCTAGAGGTAATTCAGCTGCTACATTTGAAAAAAACTATTCCCCAAAAGACACAAATGGGATAATGTGCCTTATGTATCTCATAGCCTTATGACAGTGAACAGAGAGGTCAATAGAAAACAAACTTGGTAATTTTTTCAAGCATAACATAACAATCTTTCTTTGCCAAAGGTAATGCTGCTGTAACTCTGTTTTTCCTAGATACTGATAGGCTCTGACATGAATACAACAGTCTTTTTTTTTTTATTTCTTCTCCCTAGCTTCCCCAAATACCCTACAGCAGATTTCAATTCTCTCTTCCATGCTACTTTTGCCTATGCAACTTGGTTTATAAATCCTTATCTGCCCTTGTGCTGGGTTTCGCTTCTCCCTTACCTTGGTGTCTCTTTTCCTTTCCTGCTTTACCTATATCCACAGTATAGGTACATTTTCAAAACTGTTGCTTCAGTAGCAGAACAAAGACTGCTTTTATCGATGCGTTGTCATAGTCAGTATGTGTTTCAATCTCTTTGTTTTAGAATGTTTTAGATGATATTTTAGAAATGTCCAACACATAAACCCTTAAGGTACTCTCTTCCTCATTCCTTTTCATGTACTTTTTAATGAGAGAAGTCTGAAAACCTATATATTATATACAAATCCTGTTCTCATAAGACCCAGAGACAAATCATCCACAGGTTTCAGGAGAAGCAAGATTAGATATAAGACAGTACAGGTTTCATGCCATCTTTCATGTGCAATACGTACCATCCAGGTTATTGTCAGCTCTCGATTGCTTCCACCCCCTCCTCCAACATCAGAAGGAGCCACATTAGGAGCTAGTGAAACAGAAGAGACAAGAAAAATTACTACAAAGTATGCAGCGTACAGCTGCAAGGCCAATGAGCACACGTGGCACACACTATTAAAATAATGATGGGCGAGCAATCTGCCAAGATTAACGTATAGCTACTGCTTCAGGAAACATGCCAGCTGTAACCATAGCTAGCAATCATTCTTCTTTCTCCCTGTATTATCCACAAATATTTAATGGAATATTCAGGAATGGAAAATTTCTCGTAAGTCTTAAGAGAAGCACACTGTGTATTGTTCTTGTGCTTTCTCAGATGCTGGTATGCCAAGGGCTCAAGCACCATGAACTTGCGTGTGTAATTACCTTAACATCAGTTCCACCTACTTCAATGGATTTACTTGCCGTGTGTAATGTTAAACCCATGGGTCTATCTTTGAAGCACTGGCAGACTAATTGTATTCTAGACTAGTGGCATGTCTTCTTGATTATCATATTCAGGATAGGTTGATGTACCTAAGCAAAACCGGCATGGCACTTTATAATTTAATAATTGCATTTTACACGGATATCCTGTGTAATGAAATGTCTGTTGATCTATCATTGGTGCAAAGCTAGGTGGTAAAGCAGGACACTTTCAAGGACTCCATTATAAATCATTCCTATATTGTCATTTCTCTCAGTCTCTTTGCACTGAGTGTGATGGTTCTATTGCAACCCTCTGTGGTGTTTGTGTATTTATTTGCTGTCACTCAGTGCTGAGGACACATGAAGTACCACTGAAAACTTAGGACATGATAGTCTGCCTCCCCACAGGGCATTAAATATGCCTCAGATATGCATGTATTAGCTACATGCCCTTCCTAAATTAATCTGTTCTTTGTATAAAAAAATTCTGATAGGATCAGGAATTTTCTCCACTAATCAGTGAAAGTCATAGTGCTTTTGAACTATGTAAGATGTTTGCTGAGGCCTTCTCTGAGGGTCAGCTGAGGAGAAACACAAATCTGAGCAGAACTAGTGTTTTCAGACAGGATAAAAATATGCAAAAATAAATTTGAAATTGAAATCAGCATTCAGTGCATGGTTTGCATTGTTTCTGGCCTTCCTGAAAACAAATTAGTGGAGATCAAGACTAAACATACATATGACAATTTCAAAGAAATCTGGGATTTGTTACTTGACCTTGTAGTCACACTATCTAAGTATATAGCTTTAGAGCTAAGTCAGAAGCAGAAGATTGCTAGAATGCCTAAGGAGTCAAAGAAGATAGACAGGCTGCCAAGGAACACAAAAAACCCGACTGTTTAAAGTCAAACAAGTCACTCTTTTAGAAAGAATCTTCCTCATTCTCCCAACCAATAAACCCAGGTTTCTCTCTCTGTTAAGACAAGGTAACTAACTTTGACAACTATACTTAGACAATTACTCTAATGCACCCAGAAGCTAAAATACATAAAATCAGACCTTGATCCATTGAATTTCAAGAAATCACTGTGATATGTTATTGATGAAGCAAGCTGTTCCATTAAAAAGAAAAAACATTGCACACAGTCTTAGCATGCTAATAAGTTACTGAAATTAGTTATCTACCAGAAGAGAGACTTCAAAATTGAAAAAGTCACTGACAGCTTTTAAATGTAACTGACATTATTTGTCACAACAAAGACAAAGCACTGTTTGTTGCTGTTTAACACAGAACAAATGTTAGCAATAATAACTACAATATGTGGACATGGCTTGTTTTTTGTTATTTACCTTTTTCAGAATTACATTAAAATGCACATGCAGTTGTGCATACTGCTTCCATAGTACCCTTGACACCGACAGTGCAACCCAAATCCTACTGTTGCTTGTAACAACTTCCAGCTCCTGGCAGAAAACGCACTTGGGTGCAGAAGTTAATCTATAAACTGTAAATTATTTATACCCTATTTTGTCATAGCAGGAAGCACTGATTGATGCCTAAGAAGACTACATTAACATTTTGCGTGGTTTGCCAGAAATTGTCTCACAGTCTGCCAGAGCATGGTGCTGTGCCTGGGGAATCAGACAGCAGACTAAATAGACCGCTTCTTGCACAAGAGGTACATCCTGCTACAAAACTGGAAAGTATGCCATTTTTGGGGAGGCTACAAGAAATACCATGCATGTGGCACACTGCAAACTGCAGGACACTGCCGCTGTTCCACCTGTTAGCATTATTTCTCTCCTTATCTGTGTCTTTTCTAACATTTTAATAAAAACATCTATTGCGTACCAGGCATTCAAAGAAGCACATGTAGATTTCTCCTGTGGATTCTTGGGCCTTCAAATGCAGCTCTTGAGTCATAAAACATATGATGCTACCAGTCAATTTTCTAGGCAGTGATTATATTTTACTTTAGTATTAAAGTTCTTTGGATTTTCCTTCCCTATCCAAAATAATTTAACCAATTTCTCTGCTTTCTCCCCAAGCAACAAAGTTCTAATGGACCAAATTTGTCTTTAATGAATGTTTTGAAATTTACAATGCAAATACATTTTATTTTGAAAATACTATCTAACCAAAGTTGACCTAGCAAGTGTAATTGCAAAAGTTAATTTTAACACTTCAATTTTTCATTTTTAGTTTCAAATCTCAAGCTCTGGGAAACAATTGTAAAGAGATCTAGACTGCAAGTGGGTGCTACTCTGTGGTATACAGGCCTTGTTGGATCCAGACTTTGTGCAGTGATACATTACCCCCTAGAACGCTGCTGTTATCTCCTCTGTACAGTCAAACCAGAATGTATTATCTGGAATAGCAACATCTAATTCCTCATTTTGGAGAACTCATTTTATAAAGGATGTACCTGAGCCTAACGAATATCCTTAAATATTCTCTGAGCTATTAACACTGTGCAACCAGACTGGCAAGGAGTACGTTGTGTTGGATAATGTCACATATGTGACGTGGAGTAAGAAGACACCAGACCAAACCTTCAATCGCAGAAAATTGGCATTATCCAGTAGAACCCATATCCTGTCATGTATTCTTTAGTTAGAATACAAACCAAATGGCAAACGGACATTTTCCTTGTTAAATACATGCATGTTTTTTTCTAAATCCTGAACCATGGTCCCAAACATGTGCATGCACTCACACATACACAACCTGACTGACAGACACAGCAGGGGATCTCTGAAAGATACAGTATGATTCTGTTTCAGCAATGCAGACAAATTTGCCATATCATGAGTGTTTCTTTTCTGTCTGCTTTGATGCTATCACATCTTGATGGTTTGGTACTTGCTTACCACAATCTGTAGTAGGGGGTGGCTGAAAATATATTCTCTGCACTTGGATCTTATAAATTGTTTTTTTAAAAATAAAACCTAAAATTACCAAATTGGTGAAAAAAATGTAAAAATTAAGAAACACTTAAAAAAAAATTTGACATTTTCTGTTTACGTACGAGCGCCTTCAGTTCTAATCCTCTGTGATGGCATACTGGGTTCTCCTGTCCCCAAGGTGTTTGTTGCTATTATCCGGAATTCATATTCCATCCATGGAATTAAATCGATCACTGTAGCAGATTCCATATTTCCTTCAATATCTGATGGATCTAAAAAAATGATTAGATGCTTTAGAAAACAGCATTCTTGCACTTAGGTCAGCAGCAGTGTGGTTGACTGCGACATAACTTGCACTATTCTCCAACCACACATAGACAACTAAAGGAGACCTCATGTTGTACATTAGGAATACCACATTTTACAAGGAGTACTCACAGCAGTGATGAGAATATGGAAACCATGACACTATCCTGGATAAACCCTTATACACTTAAGTTTTCACTGGGTGTGAACTAGTACATGTAGTTATGAGATATCCTTACTAATTACATATTGTAGCTGTAGAATTCCATTTTACCTACAAATGCAATGAGAGATCTGTAATGCAGAAACAGTAAAATAAAAATTCATTACGCAGATGGACAACGGCTAGACATGTAGGGTTCAATCAACTGATGAAGAGTGGTTTATAGAATGTGGTCCTAATTTGGTGCACCTAATTAGTGAACATGTTACAACTTGCTATCTGGTTCTGATCAACAAAGGTTAATGTTCTTGTAATTCCTGTGAAAAGACTTGTTATTGTCATAAGGATGAGCCTCTTTATCATAAATAAAATGAGTAACTCATGACTGTCTGCAATTCACAGACAATAGGGGTTGTTTCTATAGCTGTCTCCAGCTATGGAAAGACAAAAGATTTTCATTTATATACAAACAAGAGTTGTTTGTCAAATTAGAGTCTTGTGTTCAGAGGAAGATGAGAACTGAGATATTCTGCACTGGAAAGGCAGCTGATTTGGAACTAAAATATAAATGCAATGCCTGCAAAAAAAAAAAACCAGGCAACAACAGTGTAAGCACTAGATGATGACACAACTGCCCTCTTCCTAATGATCACTAAATTTTTCATTCCAAAATGAGATCCTGGAGGAGAAAGAAACGTATTTTCCATTTTTCTTTCTACCTGCCCACCACCCTCCCTCATCCTTACTCAAATTATTTTTCTGTCTAGTCAGTAGAGCTACTGCAAACCTCCCATGTTATCCAAGCTGTGATATAAATATGACATTCCTTCAGTGTCCCCCTGGGCTACATCTGATCTTTTAATTTAATTATGCTGTCCCACAGATTCCCAGAATAATTATGAATACTTGGCACAATGAGAATCTGATCCCCTTAACTGGAAAGAGCAACATAAATGTAAACAACTTATTACATAACCCATTCATACATATTTCCATACTGTGAAGTAGAATACACTTCTTTCACAAAACACACTCAGTATTATGAAACCTGAGATGAATGATTCGGTTAGGGGAATAATGCTAGTACTAATAATAACAATATTTCCAAAATGCAATGCCAAAGTATATTTTCTTCTTTCACACATTGAAAATTAGCAGCATTAATTGATAGCCTAAACATTCGATGACAGATCAATTTGGACTGTTCATCATGCTTCACTAATACAAAAGTTAACACTCAGTCAAAGTGGGAGCAGCTCAGCAATTAGGTAAAAGGTTGCAGTGGTGCCAGTGATGGTTGCTATGGTGATTTTACCTATTTTGAGGAAATCATCTACTTATCAAAATTCCTAAGTGTGGCTCAAATGAAAAAGTAATGATTTTGAAAACACCAGAATAGTTACTTTCAATTTTTCAGAAATTAATAATGTGTATCTTTAGTGTTAGCATCTTCAAAAAGGAATTCAACAATCTAGATTCCTCCCTGTCCCACCCAAGATGTGAATCCCACTCAGCATTCTTTAGCGTAAGATTCAAAGTCTGACTGCATGTCTCAAAGACTATCTCAGTGATTCTGAGAAGCAGAGAACTTCGGAGATGCAGAGAAGTTCATCCCATCATGCCTACAACACTGCAAGTAGGGAATCTTCCTGAGAAGTGAGAAGGGTGGTTTCAAGTCTCTGTTCTGAATCAGACAGAGTGAAGACCTGAAACCAAAACTTATGTTAACTCTTACACCTCCATTTCCAGTTCCAGTAACACACAGAACAAAACAAAACAGTATCAGTTGCCACCTGAAATTCTTCAAATTTCCTTATTTTTTTTTTAAATTTGAAAACTAAAGGATGAATGGGAAATAAAATATAATTTATCCTGAAAAAAGCAGAGGCTAGTCTAACAGGATCTCCCCTCCTGCATGTATTGTTACTGAAGTAAATAATCAGTTATTTGAACAGCTCTAATTTTTACATTAATTATTTTTTTTAAAGTTCAAAGAAATCTATTCTACAGAAGCCATTAAACAAGATACAAGGGACAAGAAGGGGCTGAGGAACCTTCTGGGTTTATTTTCCAAGCTACTTTGATATAAAAAATATCAGTGCTGGCTGATGGAGGCAATTATGTCCAACAGAACTACATACACTACATAGTCTGAAAGAAAAATATGATCTAAGGCAGAAGGCCTAGTATTTCTAACTTTTTACTCTAAAAAACGTAATAGATTTTCAGCTCAATATATTAGTCTATTTCTTACACACCTGTAGTTTCAAGTGACAACTTGAATGGAAGACAATCACTGAAACTATTAATATCCTTAGTATTTAGAAATGCTGAGTAGGTGATATCTTAATTCCACAGGAAAACACTTAAGTTGTAATTCATAAGTGTGGGATAATGAAACATATTGATAGGACAATTCTGTATAGCTTGTGACAATGCTAGCCTTCATAAAGCATTCAGAGATATTAGTAGCTTAAAAATATTTTAGAGTTTACCCTTCTATGTTAAATCCTGCAAAAAAAATTATGTCAGCATGTCCTGAGCTCAGGTAGATGCCTCTTTAACTGCAGTGTTGTGGCACAATGATGACATCCAGTGGTTAGAAGGATAATCTTAGCTATCTTTTCTCTAGGGGTGCCAGTTTTAATGCAACTGGAACTTAGTCTGTTCCCAGGAAAAAGCAGACACTTTTAATCAGCTTTCTCCATAACAAATACAGAAACAAAGACATCCGCTTGTCATCTAAATTTACCAGCAAATAAATATTTACAATTCCAGTAGCTGTTGTAATGTTTCAGGCAACAAGGAAATAGGAAAAAAAACCAGGTAGCAACTCTGGCCTGTTCTTTTCTGTGTTTCTTGATATTCAGTTCAGCCCCTCCAAATGCTGGGACCAAAACTGTTGACAACACACTGACAGGACAGTAAACCTGCAGCAGATATTAATAGCATCCCTGATTTCCTTTTATTGTGATTATTTTCTGATTGGTCAAACTTTCTAACAAACATACTTCAAAACTTACTGTCTTTATTACTTCTGGCATTACTCTTACCTGTTTTGGCATCTTTCCACTCTTCAGATAGAAAGGTTTTTGACTGGATAGTGTATTTAGAAATAGGACTATGATTGTCTGTTCCACGACTCCAGGTAAGTGCTACAGCAGTGTCTCTAATATCTTCTACTCTTATACCTCCAGGAGGGCCTGGAGGACCTGGAAAAAAAAAAAGATGGTTCAATTAACAAATTAAATATGCTGAAAATTAAAGTTCATCAACTTTTAATACTCTACAGAGTGATACAAAGTACAGCTGCTCTTGCATTTAATAACTACCAAATAAAACTTCCATGATTCCTGCCTAATCAATATTGAGACAATTTCTTAAGTGAAAAGATGCTACTTTGAAATTGTTGCTGCTCTTTTTACAAAGCAAAATTGAACTCAGAAAAAACCCACAAAATTTTCCTCCTCAAATTCCACCTAATGATGACCTTATTGGGGGCCCACCTTTAACCTACACTTCTGCTTGTGCCGTATAGGTCCTGGGTGCAAGTTATATGGAAAACCTTGTAACTCATTTTGGCGAAAAATCATACCTTAAAAGAGATTTCTATAGATCTCTTCCCATTTTTTTTGGCCTTCATATTACCTCAGTGTGGTAAACCCCTCATCATATTCAAAGTTCCTACAAAGTTCTGGTTTTGTTATTATGCTTCTATTTTATATGATACACAGTTATCTGATACACATTAACTGTTGTGTAAAAACAGATACAATGCATTAGAACTATTGAGACATATTTTCTGCTTCAACATTCAGAGATAATAATATGCCAACATGATTCAGATAACCATCCAACAATGCGACTGAACAAGGCCCAGAGAATATTAAAAAAACCCCAATAATACCATAACATATTTCTCTGCACTATTTACAGAGAAACCACAGAAAATCAAAACAAAAACAACAAAACCAACACAAACAACAAAAAAGAATGGAATGAGATTTCTACGTCAGATCTAAACAAACAGTGTGCCACATGTATCTTCAGCTCTTGAGCTCTTTTATTTTCTCCATACCACTGAGCAAAAGGACTCAAATGAAATTAACTGAATCAAAAGCATATACTAGCATATGTTGCTGTTCCTTGGTTTCAGTGACTATATCCTGCTAACAATCAAGCAATTTCATTCCTTGGACCTCCCTTTCAAGGTAAGGACTAAATACCTCACTGCACGTGGAAACAGCTTCTTACTCTTCACAGAGGATGCACAAAGTAGAAGCTGTTGTTAAGAGCTGATTTTTAAGATGAGGGTTGTTGGTCAACTCTCCACCCTGGTAACATGCATATTTGCTATCCCAGCTCTAAGGACACAGGCAGGTAAAGTCTGATGAGAGACCCATTCTCCTGCAAGACTGTTCACTTCAGAAGCCCTCAGGCTGGGAGGTACGGAAAGGTTCATCAGTCCCCATAGCTTTCCTTCTTTCTTCAAATGATACCTCTTATAGTTTCTCACCTCACCATCAACTTCTGAAAATGGCATGTCTCAGGAAACACCAAGGGCCATAGGAAAAGGGAAAGGCTCCATAGGAAAGCTGATACAGGCCCTACAACTACCCCCAAGGTTGGTAGTTCATTCAGCAATGGGGCACTGTTCCACTGGGTCCAAATGTAGTGGGCAGAGCCAGATGCTGATGTGGCAGTCCCAGGTACCAGGGGCAGTGAACTGGGTGCATCCAGGTGCAAAACTGCTGTGTGTATCCAAGCAGTCCATCCAGGAGGCAGCTACCCACAGCACAGGCCTGAAGCACATCCAGGAGGCAGGGCCAGAGACAGAGCTGGAAGCAGGCACATCTGTAACACAGCCCCAGTGAGAGCAACACAGGGCCAGTAAGGTCTGTCACTCAGGGGCTGCGGAGTCTTCAGTGCACTAACACCACTAGCAATTTAAACAAGATCACATAGAGCAATCCGTATGAACTGTTAAATGGTTTTGTGGACAGACAAAACATCTTCACGGGCCTGCAGCGACAGTAGCTATCCTTTACTGCTCCACTGATGAGATGCTCTGGAACACAGCTCTTTGTTTTCATACTCTGCTATTGCCTCTTCCTTACCAATGCAGTGAAACTGCAAAGCCCACATTTGTCATTTTTCATAAGATATTTACTCTTGGCCTGGTAAGATGCTGAGTCTTACACTGACAAAAAAGGCAGCTGTAAGCAGAACTGTGTTCATTGTATTAAAACCCAAATTTTGAGAATAAAATGAATGCTAATTTCTTCTACAACATAATCTCTGAGCAATGACACTAATTACTGGGTCAGAAGGGGAATCAGAACCTTGATAAAGCATCTTGTCTCTCTTTCAATTTTTAAAAGGAATTGCTTACATAATACTAAGGCATATGAACAGATGCTACTCTTTTACTTTGCAGATGTATTCCGTAGCTTTATCACTTACCATATTTGCTTTGACATTTTATCCAAAGCTGATGACATTTCACAGGCTGTTAATACCCATCAAAAATTAAATGCAGAAATATTCAACTGCACAACAACCTGAGATGACAGAAGTTCAAAACCACGACACTAGCTATACTTCAGCTGCTACACAGCTCTATGGTGTAACTCAAATGTTGGGCAAAACACAACAGCAAGGCAACTCAAAGTACAAGTTATATCTGCTTTGAATTGTCAGCAAAACAGAGCATTAGCATTTCAGAATGTGTTATGCCCACAGGCTTAAAAGAGAGCAAAATGCCCAAAGGACATTAATTCATGCTATGAAAACTTCACAGATCTTGTAGGATACATACTGTATGAGCAAGAACAGCATTTTGAGACTGCAGTAACATTTAACAGACATGAATCAGATCAAACCTGAGTGATAAACTTAACCTCAGATGTCTTGGTTTCTGTAATTTGAAAACTTGGAATCCTTTTAATGTAGGCCTAGTTTTATACACAATAATTTAATCCATACAGCTTTATGAAAAATGAGAAGTGACTTAGAAACGTATCCAGGGAATACACTGAAATGATCCTTGAAATCTATTTTTAATAATGGACACCAAATTAAACCATGTAAAAATTGCTTTAACATAAGGAAAATACCCATAATCAAAAAATCCTTACTGCTTTTCAGGAAAACACATAATCAGTTAGACCTCTAAATGTCTGCAACAGAATCAGTACCCTGAGTAGACTTTTATGACTTTGCATGTTTATGCACTTCTCATTTTAATTTCTACCATCTGTTGATGAGAAATCACATATCCTAAACAATCAGAAACACTCTTGTCTTGGTGTCTTGTCTGGGTGAAAACCAGCCCCATTTCTGTATTACCTGTAGAACCTTACCTCTTACCACAAGGTCAGCAGAAGCTGAAGAGTTGTCCACAATTGTCTGAGCAGTGCACATGTACCGCCCCGCATGCCGCAGCTGAACATTTTTAATCAGCAGCTCCCCATTGGATTTAATCTGTCACAAAAACAACACTTAGTGAAACTGGTAAACACCCCTGTGCAGCTACATGATACCTGTCTACACGTCCCTCCCAAATGATTTACAGTGGTTGCTACTTCTAAAAAGTGCTTACTTTGAAAACAGATCACCCTCAAACATACATCTGATTTATAGGACAGCTGTTGAAAATGTCCCTTGTTTCCTGAGGATCTGCAGCTCTTTATTGGGCATGATAAAACCAGACACCTTAGTAAATGGATTATTAACAAGTCAGCATTTCACTCTTACTTTTTGAAGCCCATATATGAACATTAAATAGAGTCCAGAATTTGTTCATAAACCACAGTCAGATGATTTTTCTGCACCATTACTTGCTTTTTTAAAGCACACTGGCAGGATAGTGTGTCATGGAGTCCTGCTAACAGAGCAGATGCTGTTTGGCTCTTCCTTTTTAATCCTAAAGCACTACCTGAGTTTTTATCTGAGAGAGGCTACAAGCACAGCCTAAACAAAGGTGCACCAAGACCTGTACTCCTCTGCCCACCCTTGCTGCTGAGGCCCCTGTCAGGCTGGACATGCTCTTCCCCCGGCTCAGCTCTCACTGCTCCTTGGCAAACAGCAGGAGCCCCAGGGAAGCAATTTACCGTTCAACAAGGCTCATACACTCATCATCCCAGACCCTAATCCTTCCTTAACGTTCTTCACCAATGCCAGACTACTGGGAAATATGCAGCCATGTTTTCAGATGGCTATGTGGCCCACTGGCTACCTCTGGCTGTACAGAGAGGCAAACAGAACACAGTATTTCTGTCCCATGATATTTCTGAGTAATCAGATGTGCACCTGTGAAACAACAAGTAGAACAGAGACCACTATGTGCACTACAGCTATTCTTACTGAAAAACACATTTTTTGTGAAGACTTTAACTTAAGTGCTAAAACATAACACACTTGAAATATTTTGCTTATCCATCCTGCATTTTATTCCAGAAAAAGATTACTAGGCTAAATCAATGGGTTATACATGTGCTAGTCTTAAAGGGATTTCACAAAAAACCCAAATGTTCCTTCCAAAATACAACTGAACTTTAATGGGAGTAAAAGTGCTACAAGAAGTTAACAGATGGATTTATACCACACTATATCAATAAGGGCAACATTCAGATTTCCTAATTCACGATCCTGGAGGACCTGGAATAACTGAAAAAAACCCCAAAATCAAACATTGATATAACTTACTGCAATCCATAGACATTTACATGCAGTAACAAAAGCAATTCAGATGCAAAATCGTATGTGCAAAAAGAAACTGCAAAAATATTCCGGTGTAAGAAGTGTAGTGCTACCATCATGGCAGATTCTGGGGAACAAAAAAGACCTTTAAGACAATCTCCAATATTATGGGCTGTGTGTCTGCATTTAGACATTCAGAAGAAATGAAATAAAGCTATGCGATCTAGTTTATGTTTCCTGATTGAAAAAGACGGGGGAAAAAGTAAGGTTAAATCTTTTCCAAATGCTCTGAGACTAGAATGAGAGTTTATAGTCTATATTTAGGGGAGATTAAAATACCCAGATAACACTACCCTTTTACTTTCCAGACTCCAGTGAGGATTTTGGTTGCCAGCTTCAATTTCTGCTGAAATAAAATGTCAGCACAAACTGAAATCTGGTAACAACAATTTTTTTTGTTCCAGCATAAGAATTCACATGTTTAAGAAATTATTATGGTAAATAAATAATTGGATAAAAGAAGAATCAAGCACACATGAAAGAAAGCACTTGATTCTGGCTAGCAATACTTCAGCGGATTGCCTTACAGGGTCAGCAAGAAAGGCAGGTTACACTGTATCTTCTCTCATTTTGAGTGACACAAGTGCTGTTAGCAAGGATGAAACAGATCAGCTGGATCAGTGAACAATCCAATATTCTTGATATATTCCAGATAATTTCTCTCTTAGCTATTATTAAACAATGCCTATGTGTACATATATATTCACATTTTTCACTCAAGGTTAATATGACACAGCTTTTAATTTAATTTGTCAAAGTGCATGCAGCCTGCAGAGATGAGTCTGGGATAGTGTCATTCCTGTGCTTACGCCTCCCCAGTTTATTCATGAGAACTCCAAGGAGACCTGTCGCAGACAGCATCCTTTGAAAATCTGCTGGAATTACTGCAGAAGTGAACACTGTCTGGCTGCCTGACTAATCACATGTGAGCCCTACAGTGGGCTGAGCAATGCTGTCAACAGCTTCCAGAGAGAAAAATCAGTCAGTGTCAGCAGCTCCATGGGAACAAAGAAGGCAGCTACCTGCTCCTCTGTCCTCTAAGAAATTGCAACAAAGAAGCTGCAAACCACCAAACTCTTTGAGTTTTCAGTTCCTGTTTTTCATTTGGTTGTTAGTTTTTTGGTCTGTGGTTCATTTTCTTTTCTTTTAATTCTGCTCTCATTGGTTTCGGTTTTATTAAAAAAGACAAACATTTCCCTATTTGACTGCTGTGTATAAATCCTTAGTTCGTTAACACTAAATGTCATCCTAGAAAGACCCACAGTGCCTGTGATTCTCTGATCATTCCTTGAATTTTTATCTGCAAATAAACATAAGTAAATGCTGGGCAAAACAATAAGGTTTAGAAACAGAACGGAATTCTCATAATAATATTATTATTTCAATAACAAATGATTAAAAATTCTTAATAGGATTAGTACTCATTAATTTCTATGTTAGCACCTTAATTAAAATACTTTCTTTTATTTATTAATGATGTACCCATATACTTTTCTCTTACAGGAACTTGGTTTTATAACCTAAATGATGAAAAGCAGATGGAAAAAAGTAATATAATTTTAAAAATCATCAACCCATAGATATGGTGGTGTATCTTGCTGCTTCAGAAGCTCTCCTGGAGCAAGGTTTTATGCAGTTGGTAATGAAGCTTTCCATGCCTCAGAAGAAGCCAAAGTTCTTGGCGGTAGAAGAAGAGCTTACCAAGCAAATAAAGAGCACAGACATCAGCGAATTCTGTCCACAAATTAGATATGAATGTACTGCATGTTTTAATTCAAAAACCTCAGCTTGGCTATGTTTAAAAATGCCTTCCTTCACTCAGAGAAGACAGAATCACAGACTGGAAATAGTGATAGCAATACTGAGGGATGTTCCAAGGGTATCTGTGGTTCACCACTCAGTATTTACCAAGCTTCAAGCAAATACTTTCATCATATAAGCCCTATATTTATGATTTAATAGTGATGTCAAAAATAGCATTCTATGACCTATTTATGATAGTCACTGGGTTTTTTTGACCATCACCTTTGCCAGTGCACTAAATTGCTGAAAGCCATCAGAATGTGCCCCTGTGCAATTAAGTATCATTTACAGGAATCTAGTATTTTGATTGAAAGCAGTATCTATCCATACGCCTCCGGCTCTCAGAGACAATAAAGGAACTTCTGTTAATATAAGACTTACAAGCCCTTTGTAATAAGAAAGCTAACTTGGCAGAAATAGAAGAACCTAAAAAGCAGAGACAGAGTGTTTTTTTTAATTCAGGTTCTACAATTAGACGTCTGAGCTTCAGCATTGTTTAATAGACAGTAGAGGTAAAATGGTAAGAGAATCAATAAGAAGTAATCTGGAAGAGATGGGATTCTTGGTGAGGAGATCAGTTTGTCCAAAGCTAGAAATAATTTTTAAAATCTTTTTCTACTACCTGTACCTAAAATTATTAACTCTAAATGAGTTCATGTGAATTGGTTTGATCCTGCCAGTAGAGAATTGGCTGTGTGGTTGCTACAACCAGAACAGATAATCCAACAGCTGCTGAGGAATGTTAATGTAAATGTGATTATAGATGTTTTCCTGATATTGTCATCAGAGATAACATGGGGACAACACCACCAGTGCAACTCTATTGTCTTAATCCTATTCACCTCAGACCTTGTTTTGTTTTATAAGCCATAGTTACAGATAAATAAAAAACTCAACAGGATAATGATGACAGCCATTCCCACTAAAGAATCTTTTCCTTCTGTGAGCTATATTTATATGTAAAGGATACACAGTGTTAATTCTATGCTTGAGATGAGGACTGGGAAGTATTTCCAACAAATATATTATTCTTCTCCATTCAGCATACTACTGAGAATTCCTGAGGACACTGTGCTTTGTACCAGCATCCCTTTGGTAACGGGCCTTGCTATTTCATTTACAACAGCAGAAAAAGCCTAGGTACTTGCTCACTTATGCTCATGGCTCACAACTTTATGGATGATGACAAACTTCACAATACACTGCAAACTACATTTCTCTGAGTAGTGTTCACACCTGGCTTTCTCAGCCCCTGCTACCTAACTGGGAATGGTACATGAATTTTGGTAGCCTGGTAAGTCTCACAAGCACATAAACGTTACAGTCAACTGCTTTTGCAGAGTATTTTTTTAATTCTAGCACAGAAGTTGGCAGATCTTCATCTTCTAAACTAATTACAATTCTTTGTGCGGTAACTAGAGTAAGTTTCCTCAAAGGCTTCTGTCAGAGAAAACTGCTTGTTGGCTTTGCCCTCAGTGCTGTATCTTCTGCTTTCCTTCCCCTCCTTGCTCTTAACCACTGACTCCATCCATCTCATTCCATGCTCACTAGGTTACTATTAGGCTGTTGCTTCTAAATATTACTCCAAACCTAGCCAAAATATGTGACTTTCAGCTCACTCATGTCTAAAGCACTTCCCTAATACATCAAGGCACTGAAATTAGTGTATTGAGACAGAACCTTGAGAGTGTCCTGGAACTCTCTTTCATTAAAAAAACAGTAAGCAGTTGATTTGGTTGGTCATGCTTCATCAACAATCACCTCCCACCTTAATACATTCAAAAACTGTACTAAATGAGCTCACTACATCTCTGGCTTCGTTCTAGTCCAAAAATAACCTCTTCTTCTTAATCAGTGTGTAACTGAGCTTTCCTATTTTGACTAACATGATTCCAGCAACAAGGTGACCTGTTTAGTGGGTGAGGGAAAGGCTGTGGATGTTGTCTACTGGACTTAAGCAAAGCCTTTGACACCACTGCCCACAACATCATCCTGGAGAAACTGGCTTCCTGTGGCTTGGATGGGTGGACTGTTTGCTGGATAGAAAACTGGCTGGATGGCCAGAGAGTGGTGGTGAATGGAGTTACATCCAGCCAGCAGCCGGGCACCAGTGGGGTTTTCCAGGACTCAGTATTGGGGCCAGTCCTGTTTAATGTCTTCACTGGCGATCTGGATGAGGGGATCAAGTGCACTTTCAGTGAGTTTGCAGATGACACTAAGTTGAGCAGTAGTGTTGACCTGCTGGAGGGTAAGAAGGCCCTGCAGAGGGATCTGGACAGGCTGGATCAATAGGCCAAGGCCAATTTTATGAGGTTCAGCAAAGCCAAGTGCCAGGTCCTGCACTGGGTCACAACAACCCCAGGCAGTGCTACA
>VXBT01004357.1:828908-911897 GCA_013400235.1 Oriolus oriolus | reverse complement strand
GGGAAGAGTGGCTGGAAAGTGGCCTGGTGGAAAAGGACCTGGGGGTGCTGGTTGACAGCAGTTGAACACAAGCCAGCATGTGCCCAGATGGCCAAGATGGTCAACGGCATCCTGGCTTGTATCTGAAAAGTGTGGCCAGCAGGGCCAGGACAGTGACTGTCACTCTGTACTCAGCACTGGTGAGGAGGCACTTTAAGAACTGTGTTCAGTTTTGAGACCCTCACAAGAAAGATATTGAGGTGCTGGAGTGAGCCCAGAGAAGGGCAACAAAGGCTGGTGAAGGGGCTGGAGCACAAGCATGATGAGGAGCAGGTGAGGGAACTGGGGGTGTTCAGCCCAGAGAAGAGGTTGAGGGGGGACTTTATCACTCTTTACAACTACGCAAAATAGTGAGATGGGGGTTGGTCTCTTCTCCCAAATAACAAGGGAAAAATTTGTCCATGGAAAGGGTTGCTGGGCATTGGAACAGGTTACCCTGGGAAGTGGTTGAAACACCAACCCTGGAGATATTTAGATGCGTAGATGTGGCACTTACAGACATGGTTTAGAGGTGGACTTCACAGTTACACTCAATGTTCTTAAAGGTCTTTTCCATCCTGAACTATTCTATGATTCTATAATTCTGTCTAAACATTTTACCCCAATTCTTTAGTTCTCTTGAACTTTCTATTAATTTCCTGGTCTACAGATGGAGCTAGACTACACACTCTGCAAGGAGGATTACCAGGGAAAGCAGTGAAGAAAAATAAAAATTAAAATCCTTGTATATTTTCTGCTGCAGAAAACAGTGGAATCAGAATCATAGAATAGTTTGGGTTTGAAGACAGATTTATACAATAAAACTAAGTGTCTCCATAGCAATCTACTGAAGCAGGAGCATGCAGTAGAATAACTTTGTCTATCCATGTCCAGCCAGTAAACAGCAATTTAAAATACTTTACAAAAACCAGGCAGGTATAAATCTCTACTCCTCTAATCTGATTTTTATAGTTCAACTTGTTCTTTGTTGTTTACAAAACCATCAATTTTGGAGAAGAAACAAACAAAGTGTTTTGGCAAACACTGCGCCCAGTCTAGAATTCATCTCACCTCTTTCAGAAATCTGTAGTGTGAATTTTGGTATCTGCACTAACCACTTCTAACAGTTAAACAACAAAACAGGCCCTTCCACGTGTGTTGTACTTAAATGAAAACTACCTGTGGCTGTGTATGTTCAGAATACTATGAGTGTCATCCTAGAAACTCTGAAGCTTTCTGTACTTCAAAGAGAGATAAAGTAAGAGGCATAATGTTTGCATAAGGAAAAAGCAAGCTTTTGAGCATTCAGAGAAGTCTACACTACTGCAGGTTAACCGCATGATAGCTGCAGGGATACAGAGCTGGTTATGCACAGACACCTTGGATTCAGAAGTGACTTCAAAGCTGAATAGAGCCTGAGCTATGGGTCCTGCAAGTTCTATGCTGAATGTATTTGTCTGCCTTTGTGCCATGTCCCTGTACCCATGAACACTGAGAGAACACTGCAAAGTCAGAATCCAGAGTTCAGAGTCAGTGTGCATTCAGCAGGTCTTAATCCCTCTCTGTGGCAATCACGACACTGAGGTGTGTCAGCATCAGCTTGAGAAATGCCCCTTCATATGAGAAAACGTGAGTGGGTAACAAGTCAGTTTTCTCTATGACAAAATGCATCACCTGGCCTTACTGTATTTTTCCATCACCACTTACGCTTTCTTGGAAATACTTAAATAAGAAAGCTATTTGCAAGCAGGTCAAATTCCTGAACACTTGTACAGAAATTCAATTTAACTTATTAAAGATAAAATGGTGATAAAAATATCAGTGTTTCAGGTTCACTGATATCACTTAAGATAACTAATAAATAATGTAGCAAACAGAAACACTGCTGGTATGGATATCAATTTAAAATGTATTTGTGTCATTATGTCACTTAGACAACTACAGCCTAAATTTGGACTCTTCCTAAGTTTATGTTCAAGTTTCTGACTTGAACCAGCTAAATTATGGAGTTCCTTTTCCTGACCATCCATACAAATGGACTAGTGGGACTCAGAAATATTAAAAAAAAGACTTTTTTTTGTAATGAACTTAAAGAAATATTTTGATTTGCATACTGTATATATATATTTTTATAAATATCTTAAAAATAATCTTTTCAATCTTTAAAAAGCAGATCTATAAGTAACAAATTAACAAATGTTAGAGTTTTCCAGATTACTTGAAGAGCTGTATCTTTTTGGGACTTGAAAAGATGTGATATTGTTTAGTTCCTCAATCAAATAATCAGAGGAACAACCATACATAAATTTAAAAGTAATCCATTTAATAGTAAGATTTTGATGATTTCATTCGACTCTCTGGAAGCTAACCAATTCTTTTTTTTTTTTACTTTTTTTCCACTTTACATACTGCTGTCACAGGAAATGAAAACAGAACTGACAAATATCCTTTTGAGAAATTAATTTTAGTACTAATGTAATGCAAATTAGCTTTGCCTTCAGCAATGATGGAGATACCAAAACTTGCATTTAAAGAAAGAAGAATTATGCAGGTGTTTACATGGATTTAATTAGCCTTTCATTATGTCTGTATGACAATAATAATAGTATTATTTTGAGAACTGAAATACTGTGGCTCTATCAAGTTTCAGCAACTTGATCTGCATAGTCACATAAATTGCGATATTATCAGAGGGACAGATGAGGATCCTTCATCAACAGGAAATTATACCACAGAGCACATGCTTCATATACCCAGTAATCTTAATATTCACAGTGGAATGTCTTTTTCTTTTGTGTTTGTGAAGGGGTGGGTGGCAGCGTGTTTCAAGCTCAGCAGTTCGGGCTGCTGCCTTCAAATGTAAACCATCTCACCCCTTACATCCAAGAAAGCCTGAGCAAACCTGCCACCCAGTGACTTCAGCTCAGAACTGCCACGGAGAGGGAAACTGGCAGGAGAAAATCCCTTTCCTTCCCAGGAAGCAGAAAAACCCTTAATGCAAGAACACAATAACAAACTAATAGAAAAGAAATACAGAAAGTGCATATTCCTTTTAATTATATCCTACATAAACCTTTGCATTGGATTTGCTGAATTTTTTAAAAATACTGTATTTGCTATTATTTAAGCACTGAACCACCTAATAGCTACAAAAATGCAGACTTCAAATGCAATCCTACTGTCCCTTCTGCCCTGGATAAAGACCAAGCTGCCTGTGGAAGAGTAACAAAGATTGTTTGCACTTGCTTTGCATTTGCAAGCCCAGAATTAAGGCTTAGGAATGCAAAACAAGAAGATGCCTCTGCTAAAATAATTTCTACCAGTACTGACAGATCAAATGCAAAAGGAGCACAACAAACCAAGAAATATTCTTCAGGAAGAAGGATATCCTTCAGGGGTTACACACTGACAAGCAAATTAATTGATATTTAGATCTAAACTACTTAGTTTGAAAGGTCTAAGTGAATTAGGAGTTCTTCAGCTTCTTCTGAATCCTGTGGAGTATCCTGGAGTATCCACCCCTATAATCTAATGAAAAAGGAAATATTCCAGCACAAGATTAACACCCACATGAAGAGAAGCACCTCTTTCTCTCCCTCTGCAGACCACATAAATTTTGTAGAGACCAAGGTAGTCTAGGAAATTTAGGGTAATTTGGTATTGAAATGAAGCACTTCAATAAAGGGTCTAAAATATCGTGGTGATAATCAGAATTTGAGATCAGTAGTCCAGGACCACTGGCTATCTGGAAGATGAAACAGATGGCTGGGAACTAAATAGTGCCAATCTTCTCAGAGAATTACACATTTTCTGAAGGCCTTACTTGGTCTCATATTTGTCAACTTGAAATGCTTTGCTAGAAAGTGCCCTCATATAAGGATTAAATTTCAGAATTAATTTCCCCTAAAAGAAAAAAAATCCAATTTCCTTCTATTTTCATTATTTAGAGGAAACCCCAAAAGTATGTTATCAGTGATATAAAAATCTTTGTTCAACATGTTCAACACATGACCCACAGATGGAGGAAGTTCAGGTTCCTTTCTCTTGCATTACAAACTCTTCTGATAAAGCCATTTGTACCTTCTTTCCACACCAAAACAACAGATTTATCAACACCTTCAGTCTGTTTTTCTGCTTTATGGAACAAAATTCTTTGTGTGACATCCATCAGGTAGCTAAAAGCAATCAGCTAAATAAAATCTGACACAGAGGGATTTTATTTGCTCTTTTACAAGGAGTAAGTTTCCTGGGGCTTTACTCTTTGAGCTCGTATTTTGACTGACACTCAGACTCATTCCAGACTTCATCGAAGGACAAACTAATGCAATTAGGAGGCAATTCAACCTTTTTCAAGGTATTCCTATGAATTGATTACTACTGGAGTGTAAATATAAACCTATCAAAAGTGTGACTCAATAGCCACCTGCAGGAAATGTTTTGAAAGATGCCAGTGTACTGGAGAAGAGCCACATACTTTCTATTTTCTGAGGCAAAACAAAATACACTGCAGACCACTAACTACCCTGCTACTGAGTGTGGATATAGATTTTCAGGAGATTTATTAGACAAAGGGGTGTATATCTTCGGGTTTCAATGTTTATCAGCTGATCTTAGCATACTTCTACTGGCTTGTTGGACAAGGACATGTTCTCTCACTGAAAGAGAGCAGTATGACTTCTTAACTGTGTCTTACAACTCAGCAAGTGAGCAGGTTGAGGCAACTCTTGACTCCTCAAAGGGCTGGTTTGTTCCAAATCAGACTAAAATAGTTACTCTTTAAACATCATTTCACATGGAGATAAACAGATACTGAAAGCAAAAAAAGGAATCTCTTGGTCCATGGAAAATCAAATAATACTGCTAGCCTAGGAGAAGGACTTTTCAGGAGGCACTGGTACATCATTTTGAACACAGAGCTGAAACTAAACATGGTCCCTGGTGTTCCCAGACACTACAACTACCATTAGCAACCTTTTCTCTCCATAGCCACAGTTTCTCTTGGGAGCACAAAAAAACCCCCAAAACAACAGGTATCTAAATTTGAAGATTTTTGTATAATCTAAACCCAGAATAACAGAATAAATATTTACACAAGTAGGCAACCACTTGGAGGTTGCTGAATATTAGGCAAATCAGCATGTGATTAGACATAACAAGAAAGGATTTCTAATAGAGATATTAATTTTGAATAATACTGATAGAAGACTCTAAAAACATAACCATAACATGCAAATACAAGAGAACCATGATTTTTTTATATGCTAAAATGAGTGTCTTTGTATTAACTTGTTTGGCCTTCAGAATAACTGTTCTTCCTCAGTGTTTACAGACTGTTTGACTCCTACCCACCATGTGGCTCAGTTTTGTACCAAATTCCAGAAATCTTGATGAGAAAAACATGAGTAAGTAAAAGTGAATGCATATGCAAGCTTTTTTGAGGTAATTTGCACCCTGTTTACAATCATGCTACCTACTTACCACCTATTTTCCCTAATAGTCAGAGTGAGATTTATCTGAGGTACCAAAATACTTACATCAATTAGATACCTGATTTCAGGTATCTGCCTGCAAATGCCTATGTGTCTGTAAGGTCTCTGAATTGTAATTCTATTTTATGTTCTTGGCCTACTGGACCCGAACCAACACAGAAAAGACAACTATTCACAACAAAGAAAACTAGGCTTTCATGTATTAAATAAGGATCTATAGTATCTTACCATAACATTCCTTTCATAATGTTCGTGTTCTTTCTCAAAATCTATTACAAAGCCATTTAGAGACCAAATAAATGTCAGGTCTAATGTGGGATCATGGGATGCAATGCATTGCATGGTAGCATTCTCTCCAACGGTGACATCAACATTCAACGGAGCTAAAGTAATCCTTGTAGCTTCTGCGAAGTTAATGGCAAACATGGAAAATTCCAATAAATAAATGTTAATTCAAATACAAGTGCAGCTCCATAACTGTTTGATCATACATCAAACCACTCCCTCAAACTCTAGTTTACATGTTATTCATACAACTACATTTCAAAGGACCAAACTGAAGAGAACAAAGAAAACATTTTTCAACTAAAATGCCTGACTTCCGTTTAGCTGTTTAAATCTCTGAATCACATTACAACTATTGTTATTCACTGGCTATATGTCAAGTAGAAAGAAGACATATGATGAACCTTACGTGACTTGTGCCGCGTTTCTTGTTTCAATTATAATATTTCCTACGTTTTAAAACTTGTCTCTTTAATGAATGAAAAGTTCTATTTGGTTAGGCTGAGTCAGATTTTCATTAGAGCACTGCAGGGATTGAGATCTTAATTTAACTACTGAGAAACAATATAATAGATTCATAACAGATTGTGTAAATAGCTACATATGAAAAAGAAGAGAAAACAGTACTAGGAAAGGAAGAAAGCTGTACATCCCCCAGCAATGTCTCTTATTATTACAGGAACAAAAAAGAAAGCAGACATCTCATGACACTTGCTTGAGATCTTGACACATTTATCAAACTCATATGGCAAATTAGCAACTGTTCTGGTAGGGACTCACTGGATCAGTGAGATTTGTTCCTTTTCTTACAACTATTATCATAGAACAAAAAGCCACAGAATACCTTCCTTAGGCCATGACATGTAATATCTGTCCCACCAATATGAGAGTGGTAGTAGGGTCTCAAAAGTTGGAAGACAATAGCCATAAGACAAGGGTTATTGCCACTAGTTAAAACCTAGGCTTGAGTTTACTCCAAGGAGCACACTCCATTCCATCATACACAGAAAAAGAAAATATCCTCAGTAAGTCAAGTATTTTGTCAATCCTCCTCAGAAAGAAACCTTTCCCCAGATCCTATTCCAGTAATCTAAAACCTGCTTAATACCGAGACTACAAGGATGGCACAACTACTGCCCTTTGCAGTATGGAGCATCTCACAGTGTATTGGAGCAACCTGTTAACATCCGGCCTCCAGGGCCTTACATATGGGCTCATGCTTAGGACACTTGCTCCATTCCAGTGTGGTGGTGCCTATATGCTCAGTACCAATATCAGTCTAAAAAATTGCTGAAAGAGTGGACCAGTGGCAGGGAATGAACAGCAATCAGGAAAAACCACCAGTTTGCAACGCCTGCCAGCTTCAGATTTTAGTTTTTAATTTCCTATAATCATGTGCAATGTCTGAGAAGTTTTATGAGCCACACAATATGCTTGGGAATGCCACTTTCAATGCATTCTTCATCAACCCTCATCATTGCCCACAACATGAAAATTATTTTGAAATAAGTCAATTGACCTTTCTGTTTCTGCTGTGATGTCTTGTACTCTCGGTGTTCATTTTCAGATGAATCAGAGCAGAATTTTTCAAAATTTAAAGTTTCTTTATACTAGTTTATAAGGCTTACAAACATATTGGGTTTTGTTTCATTGTGCAAATTTAGTATGCAAATGTTCTCCCTGATTTTAGAAGATATGATATAAAAATTAAAGATATTAATAAAGATATGATATAAAAATTATTTACAAAAACTTTCAAAATAATTAAATGCCTGAGGGTAATATTAGGGTATACGAAACAGCAAAGATAATAAAAAGTAACTGCAAGCATCAAAATACAGATTTACATTTCATTTTATTTACAATAAAGTTGGAATGTATCAGCCAGAAAATCAATTTCATATGATACTACAGACTAACTCTTCCATTAGCGCATCAATATTGTGGCACTGAGCTGTCACATCCAGCATGATTTCTGGAACAGAGATTAAAAACGTATTTGACAAATGACTCTTCTACTATCAGTGGTATTTGATAAGACATAGCTGTTACAGAATGCTGTCCTTCCTGTCTGTAGTCTACAGTTATTTAATTATTTGACATCAGATTTAAAATACACAATTAAGGATATCAGTACTCAATCAGGACATAAAAATACTGATAAAGGAAGATAATTTAGAAGTGTAATCATATGACACCCTTATCTCACAAATTTCATGCATATTTTTTTAACAGCAATGCTCTCTTAAACATGCTTATACCACCAGCATCACCACCACCACAACACCACACCAAAACCCCCCACCAAAACAAACAAACAAGCCAAACCAAATCAAACCCCATACAAAGTGAAACATCACAACACTAAAGGAAGGTCAGCAGGAGCCCCATTTCTCTGAGCCATGGTCCCAGAATCACACCTTAGCATGAGTGCTGAGCTACCAAATAGAGTGAATGCATTAAAATATGTCAGTTTAATGTATCTTATTTAGTAATCTCTTATGGAAAAATCAATCCTCTAAATTGAGATACAGTGTTACAACTGGTGCAAACATACCCAGTTTCAACTGAGCAATATGCTTTAAAAGCATCAATTCATTTTTAATGAGCCATTAAATTAGAAAGATGTAGGAGACCTTGAAAAAGCAGTGCAATGCTGGAACAAAAATTAGTGATTTTGAATTATGGGATTCTACCCAAAACAAATGAACGCAATTCTGAGGCTTACCTGTCATTTCTAGAACACCAGTGCTATTGGCTTTTCCTCGGTTATTTTCTGCGAAACAGGTGTAGCGACCTTCATCCAGCTTTGTGACATTGATAATTTCCAGGCTCCCATCATCCCAGATACGTATGCTATGGAAAGTGCAAAAAATACATCAGGAGAAATTAAATTTCATATTAGGAAGCAATGCTTCCTGTAGAACTGTAGTAAGTGAAAGAACAAACCACAAACATCATTTGAAAGCTCATATCTAGCTACTGGATTTATAAACACTCCTACAGTAAAAAATAGTTGAAGAGACTGTGGCATGATCAGATGTCTCAGATTTCTGAAGCAAGAGAACATATTTCTATTCACTTGTACTCATTCAAGTATTTTTCTTAGAGTTTAATGGTACAGTTCAATTCTTAAACCAGAGCAGGTAAAGTTGGATACCCTGCTAACTGTATCCATACTGCCAGCAATATTTTGGCATATTATTTTCCTGAAGTTACACATTCTCCTGTCCCTCAAGTCTGCAAAACGGAGAACTATCCTACAGGATAGATGGATACATAAAGCTACGTTTTTAAGGCTCAAAGTGTTCACTAACAGTCAATACTAACCGGCTCCCATTCACAAGTAATTCTGTTCCTTTGCTCCACGAGAATTTTGGCTTAGGAGCAGCTTTAGGCTTGCATTCAATGATTACACGCCCCCCTTTAGCTGCTAGGATTTTCTTCTTCATAGGGTTCAGTTCAAAAGTAGGAGGTGAAGCTGAAAGCAAAAATTGAACATAAATACTGATGTTAGTGATTTTACTGCAAAATAGAATTTGTTTGCAAAATGCAATAAATTACAGAACTATTGAATTGTTTACAAGTGTTCATTATTCAGGCCAGTGAGAAAAATATTAACGATACAGATGATGTACTGGGAAGCACACGGTAATCTAAATAAACCAGGAAAAATCATTATGTAGTTCTGTGCTGTGTTACACTAGAGGTTTCTTTCCATTGATTTCTGAACTTTCATCTGAGTTCAATCTAACAAGATCAAAGTCCACTGAAAGTTCCTCCCTTTCAAAAGGCCTTTTGATCAGTCCTAATAAAATTCATATTCCTGGAGATAAATTTCTTTAACAAGTTGCTCACTCAATAATACTTCCAAAGAATAGCTGGATTTACTTTTCAGTGGTTTTAACCCTCTCTAGAAACTAAAATTGTGCCCTTCTTATTCTTTGTGGTTTTCTGTTTGGCCAGCTGACTTTAGGTGCACTCTCAGATGTACAAGAGTATTGACATAACTGTCATAAGCACCACACTTATGTCTCTGAGGTCAGATCTTTGCTTACTAATTTTCTCTTTATTTGAAACCAAACAAAAGAAAAAAAGCTCTTAATTATTTTGCATCTTGGCATACCACCATTAATCATGCCAGCAAGTGTGTGCACAGCCTGAGGAAATAAGGCTATTATTTAATTACAGAAGTACAGAGCAAAACTGACCAATATCCACATCTTACGAATGCTGAACTTTAAAAATGCACACAAAAAGTGTTCATTTTGTGTAAACCAAGCTGTTAGTAAGTACATAGTAATGGAAGAACAGTGTAGAATGAAGCATTGTTGTGCAATGGGCTGGGAAAAACAAGAATAGTTCAGTTCTTAGGAAAGTCTGAAGGCAAGTGTGAGATGGAAAGAACAGTTAACTACTGCAGGGAAATCTAGGAAAATATGTCATACAGCCAGTGTGCCTGCTCTAATGAAATCAGTAAAAACATCAGAAATTGTTTTAAGGCTGAGAACTCTGGATCTGAGAGTCAAACTTTCAGTAGGATGTTCCTTAGGAAAACACAATGGATTCATAACTACATCCAGCCATCAAGTGGCACAGCTATATTGTATACAGACATGGTGACTTGGGTGTAATGGCCTGCAGAAAACAAAAGCAAAGGGGAGAGCAGAGATGAAGAGCTTCAAAGGCAAAGTGACAACATGGTTTCTTAAAAAGCAGGTTTTGCCTCACAGAGGAGTGATCATAGGTGAGCAAAAATGAAAATGCTTCTTAACCACTTTTGCAAGCTTGAAAGTGTAGGTTGCAACTCTATGTGTTTCATTGAACTTCTGCACCATCAGCTCCTCTGAGAGGGAACAGCAGGAAACAAACATCATAAACAAGAACAGAAAACATGCTCCACAAGCTGGTAACTTTGTTCCTCAAGTTGTTGTCAAAAACCAGCTAGAGACCTCAAATAAACCCCATCTCACCTAGACTGAGTGAGAGTTCTTAGCTTCATCCTCACAGGAATCTGTTACCAAACAGTACTTGCAAATGAAACTGCTATCTTACTCAACCCTGAAATAGTAAAGAGAGAAATAATCCCACTGACCCACAATCTTCAGTTCAGCATTTGCATAAATAATTCCGTGCATGTTTTCTGCTATGCACTGGTACATGCCGGCATCGTCAAAGGTCAGACTTTGCATTCGTAGTTCACCTTTCCGAAACTAAAACACAGAATCAATAAAACAAAAAGATATTAATACAAACCACATATGCTGAAGAATTCACACATATCCATATTCTCATATTCTTTCTTTTTCTTTTTTTTTTTTTTTTTCCTTTTTCAGTGGCATTGGGTTCACTTTTTTTAAAAGAAAGATTCAGTGTCATTCAATACTTAAGCGTCTGGAAAAGTCCTAGCTGAGTGTCAGTAGACAAATTTACTCTCCAGTCCCCTGTTATCATACCAATCCAAACACTGCTGATTCAGAAACAAGAAACAAAGAATTAAATTAATTTTGTGCACATAAGCTTTGTTATGCCCTGGTCAGTACTTTCCGTTGTTACATCATTTTGCAACAAGAAAAAGTCAAAGCAAGTCCCAGTTAGGCAGCAGTTCTTCAGAAGATTCCTCTGGGAGATAGTACAAACTATTTTCTATTACTTTGATTTAATGTAAAAAAGAAAAAACAGTCAATCAAAACAAGGTAGTTAAGGTGGGGTATTTGGTAAATTACAAATCAGTGTCAATCAGTTTTTGAAAGATCATGTTAATATATTCTGTTTTCTTGTGAAAATCAAGCTAAAATCTTTAACCCTTGTATCTAACTACATTGGAGTGCATGGAGCAGTGGAAGATTAAGAGAATACTACTTAGCTGAAAAGAGAACAGATTAAAGAAAACATATTTTCTGACTGTTTTATATGAAAACATTTTAATCAGATTTCCTAAAAGGAATCTTTGTTGTGCACTGAATGAAATCCTAATTACAAGTTATCTGATTAAGAAACAAATTATATTGTCAAGGCAATTAACATATTTTTGCTATCTTCCATTAGGAAATCATCTTATCATCACAGTAACACACAGCATAATCTTCTGGTGTACTACTGGAGACTTACACACAGCATTCTGCAACCCAGCATGCCGACTTTGTCAGTGAAAGCGGAGTTCACTGGGGACTAGCAAGCAACTCACTTGCTAAATTATTTGTTTGCAGTAACTACCAAAGCTAGACAAAAACACTGTTTTTCCTGGTTTAAGCCACCTCCATATAGCAGATAGTGATATCCCTGTTCTCCGTCCAACATCCCACATTTTCCTTAAGATATACAGTCAAAAAACAAGCTGCCTCATCATCTTTTTTTGTTTGCTTGCCAAGATCAGAGTCACCACAGCTCAACAGTTGCAGAGCTGCATTGTGCCTTCATATTCACTTGGGTTTTTAATGGCTTCTCATATAGTATAAGCAATAGACTTTAAATTCACTGTTGAAATGCCTGAACAGATTTTGCCCAGAGAAGCTGTGGATGTTTCATCCCTGGAATTGTTCAAGGGCAGGCTGGATGGGGTTCTGAGCAACCTGGCCCAGTAAAAGGTGCCCCTGCCCATGTCTAGGGGTTTGGAACTAAACAATCTTTAAGGCACCTTCCAACACAAACCAATCTGTGATTCCATTATTCTAGGACAGAAAAATTACTTTGTTTAAACCAAATATGCCCTGTAACAGTATTAAATTATCAAACAGTACTTCTTTAAACTTCTTTTAAACATCACCCAAACATTTGCAACACTCCGTGTCTAGAAAAAATGTGAAAAAATACAGGATACAGAAATACCACTGATAATTTTAAAAATATTCTTTCTTGTCATATGTCCACTGACTCTATTTTGTCTTATATTTTTAATGACACATTCATGTTTAATGCGGTAAGAAGGATTAATTTTAAGAAGAAGCCAATAGACATTTTTTATCCAGAGTGAAAAGCATTTACTTAAACAGGCCTGGAGAAAAAGGGATATCCATCTCCTAAACATGTGGTCAAAAGTTAAGTTCATAATTCAAAGCCGAATACTAAATAGCCTGACGAAATAAGAGAAGATTGAGATGAAACTTTAAGAAATATATTATAATGCCTCCTGCAAGTGGAATCAGCAAATATTTGGATCATTATAATTAATTTTCCTTTAACTTTTAATAATGCATGCTTCAAAAAATTGTTTCTATGAGCTAACCAATCAAGCCTGCGTTACCTACAGCAATACACTCACCGAGGCACCATTCTTCAGCCACCTAATTGTTGGAATAGGCTTGCCCGTAGCTACACAAGGCCAATACAGGTCACTGCCTATATCCCTTTCTGTGTCATTGATATGTTCTACCCACTCAGGAGCAGCTGCAGAATAAAATACATGATGCATTGTAAATATAGCACATACATATTTAATCAGCATTATGTTGTATTAATTCCACTGCTTTTTCCATGATACTTAAACAAGCAACACAAAGTAATGATGATAACTCAGCATTGCACCAGCACAAAAAAGAAAGAAAAGGTTTTTTTCTTACAACAAAGATTTAAAATAGCTTGAAACTATTTTTTATGAGAAGAATATATGGAATTGAAATAATGGTTCCTGAATGACCAAAGACATAAGATATCACCACTTATATTCATCTGTAGATTATTCAGTGTGGAAATTACTCAGTAGCATCGTAAAAATGATAGTTAAATGACATGAAATTGTGCAACACTGTGTACATACTGGAAGGATCTCCAAGAAATTAATCTCTTGGTCCAGCCAGGATATTCAAGAAATTAAGATTGAAAATGGTCCAGCATTTTTGCTTTTGCTAAGCAAACAAACCAATTTATTAGCTTTCCTTATTATAAGTAGGAATAACCTTCCCACACTAATTCTGAGTTTGATTTACTGAAGTTCTAGCACTTCACCGAAAATCTTAACTCAGAAGATCTTCTGTACAGCAAATGAGACATAAACCTTCTGAGTGTGGTTCAGATTTTATGTGTGACCTTTTCATGTTTTAGTTTTGTGGCATAAACCTCTGTCAAGAAGTTAACTTACTTGGGATGCTTTCACTATGAGCAGTAAGATAAAATTTTTGGTTACCTAATTTAACCAAATGCATAAAGGGAAGTGCCAGAGGGCAGAGGAATAAAGAACTAGGCATAGCTAATAAGAGAGAGAGCTATGACAGAACACACAAACAAAATGAGATAACAAGAAATCATAACAAACCTAATGGTATCTTTTTCCTCCCAGAAGTTCTTTCACTTCAAGTACTATAAATTGATTTAATTTACATTATGCGTAAGTATATTAACACATAACTGTCAAGGTGTATATACCAGCTATCATAACCAGAAAAACTGAGTAGTCATTCAGTTAATACATAAATATCATGCCTGGCATTTAATGCAAGAATTTTGATTCTGCTCTATTAACTTGAACAGCAGTGTGTGAGGATGATAATACGAATCACCAGTGACATCAAGTGTGAAAACACAGATATTTCCAACATAAGTAAAAGCAACACAGACCATCAAGAATAACACTGTTCTTCCTACCTTGTACATAAACTCTTGCTTGATATTTATCTTTTCCTTTATAGTTTTCAGCTTCACACTCATAAAGTCCTTCATCTTCATACTGAATATTGAAGATCTTAAGAACTGCACCAGACATGCTTATCTCAGCAGAGGCTGGCAAGGGTTCAAGGTATTTACTCCATCTGAGTTCAGGAACCGGACTTGAAAAGGTACAGTGAAGTACAAATCAGCATATTCAAGAAATGGCTGTTAAATTGCAGACTACAAAAAGAGCATTGGATCATGAAACATATCTTTTCTTTCCCTGAAATATGAAAGCAAACCGTGCTGTACAGTAACTTTAAAATACACTTACTTTCCAAGAGCAAAACACTCCAGTGTCACGTTTTGCCCCAGGAGAGCGTACGTGTCCTTGAACTTCACCTTGATATCAGCAGGATATACTTTTGCTCCTAATATGAAAAAAAAGATTCTAAGAAAAGGCACGTCAGAAAGTTATACAGCTATTAAAATTTCCACAGTTCAATAAAACTTTTCTTAAAATTCCAGACAAAATTCTTCTTTACACTGGATAAACAGCCTGTCAATCCATAAGGTCTGACTAAGCACTGAACTTTTACTAGAAGGCACAATTGTTTTACTCAGCAACTAGTTATCTTTGGATGACAAACCCTAACTTTTTTACAGAATTTCTAATTGCATTTGAAGCATGATGATGCACTCTCTGTGTGGGTGGACAAAAACCTGAGTCTCTATTTTCCACAGAATTTTTACTGGATAGAATAGTTTGAATTATTTTGAATTTAAGCTCAATTTTATCCCAGTAAGGGTATGAAGGAGCTAGAGCAAGCACATCTACATTTTAATGAGAGCACAGGGATGTAAATGTAACCAAATCTCCCTACTAGCAATCCTTGTAGGAATCCTCTTGCAGTTCTAGATGAAGATGGCAGCATGAATACTGGCCATGGAATATTTGGTCAAAGATCACTAATTTGAAATTATTCAATCAGTAAGATGGAAAATTTTACAGATAAAAGGGTCGCTGAAAAATTGATGATCAGTTTACGAACATCAAGTGACTGAGAGTCTGAAATGGCAAAAGGGAACTTGGTTCCTATTTGGAAAACATGCAGTTCTCCTGAAGAAACAGTGGCAAATAACCCAGAAACACAAAGCCACAGAGGTATCTTAGGAGACTGACCATGAGACACAAAGCTCTTAGGCCACTGCTGGATAGGAAGCTTCATAAAGAGAAAAGGATTTTCCTCTTTCATGGGAGATTTTCTGAGAGAAAAAAAAGTAAATCCTGAAGCTGTTCATCAACATTTACATGAAGTTTCTGCTTTACAGTCATACTCCTTTGAACCAATGCCAAGACTAGAAAAGATATTGAACATTTTGGAATGAGATCAGGGGCTTATCACATAAAAGAGATGGAGATTCTGGGGATAAGAACTCTACTCTCAATGATTTGAAAGGAAATTTGTGAATGAAACCATGGAGATTTCCTTCATGAAGTTTTCACTGTGGATGGGAATGATTTGGACCTCTGGAACACCAAGTAACATTGTGCAATAGCCATTATAACTTGCCATATAATTCTCCTTATGGAAATGAAAGTAGTTATGAATTAGCAAAATTGTAATACAAACAGTTAAAATACTGCATGTGCATAGTACTTCCAATAGATACTTACGATCGGATTGCGGAATAAGTGGAATAAATTTACTGAATACACTCTTTGTTATTGAAGGGCTGGACACAAAACATGAATAATTGCCCTTATCTGATGCTTCCACATTTGCTATGTAGAGGTTGCCATTCGTCTGTGACACAAATCGTCGTTTGTCCAAAGCAATGAACACTGGGAACTCATTTAGAAGCCAGCGATAACTGAGGTCATCTGCAGAAAAATAATATAGTCAATATTAAAATCCAACACTATCAGCTATTGAAACCACAGAATGCTCTCTGCACATAAATCACTTGACTCTGATTTCTAGGTTATAGATCTTTTTTTTCAGAGAGGCAGCTATGTGAGAGAGATTTATACATCTCAGCAGCCAGCCCATTCCTGTCTACACTGAACACTGGGGCATCGCTGCCGTGAGTGCAGGTTACTGGGGACCTGGCTACAGTGTGCACACCTTGCCCTGGGCACAACCATCCCACAGGAACTGGAGTGGGATGGGATCAGAGATGCATCTGGGTCTTGACCTTATGCAATTGAGAAGCTGGGAAGCCCTCACCAGTCTCGTGATTTAGACAAAACTTTAGAATATTTTAACTAGTAATATGTCTCTGCTCTTCAGTTCCTTGCAATGCTTAAACTGAGCATGAAAACTAAATCGTTACTCCATTTTACAAGGTTGAAGAGATGCTAACAGCCAATTTCATCCTTCATGATGGAATTCCAGATTACTGAGATTATATAATCCCTGCAGAGCTCTTCAGTAGCTAATGATGAGAAAAAGTCACTTCCAAAGAATGAACAACCTCATCTTTAACCCTCCACGGATGCTTCTGCTGTTCCATGATTTTAACAAGAAGCCCATGATCATAGCAGTTGAGGTGACTTTATGAGGTGGAATGAACCTGGGCCCTGTCCAAGACCAGCAGAATGTCTGGGATGACACAGTGACAGAGTGACATGTACTCAGGTCTTTTGATTGGTAGCCCAAGTCTCCCCTCCCCTCCCCTTATGAAGATTAGCCTGAGTAATTCTATTTGCAGTATCAAAACCTATTTGAAAATTCAACAATATTCCTCATATATGGTCAACAACAAACATATTCAAAACAGAAACCTAACCTAAATAGTGATTCTCAAACTGCATAAAAGTCATTGTTTAAGTAAAAATAAAGGAAACTTGCAACAATAAATATTAATTTGCCTTTTACTCTTAATACATTGAAAATGAAGCACTTTTAGTTGAATTACCTGGGTAGTGGTAAGGGGGCTCACAAAGAAGCACTGCTCCAACACCTTCTCGCACTTTAACCTCATAACGTTCCTCAGGTGGAAAGGGATCCAGATCTAGTTTTAAAAAGAGCACGGGGAGGAGAATAGAGATTTTAACTACAGTAATTTTTTATTATTATCATTATTTTCAGTTCTGCAGAGAGTAGTATAGAAATACATCAATACATGGCAGATAGAAACCTGTTGACCCCTAATGCCACTTCTGTTTATTTGTCATTATCAAATGAATTTTTTTTTAATGTTATTTTTGTCATCATAATTTTAAATGCCAGGGGGAAAAAAAGTGATGCAGACTGTATCCCTTTGAGTAGTTAGGTTTAAAATATTTTAATGAGTTTTAAGGCACTGGATCTAAAAACTATGTACAGTATTCTCAGATGGATTAATTGATTAAGTACGTGAGAGAATTGTTCCATAGTTTAAGTAAATTTGACAGCAAAACAAAATTAAAGCTGGTCAAGACTTCTTTGAACTCTTCTAAGTGGTTGTTGACATTTTTCAATCAGTTTATGCATACGCAAAAGAACAAAAACTTACACTAAAGATCAGACATTTTCTATATTAATTTTAGCAACTGTATTCAGTTGTTTAGAAACAATGATTGTAGAAAGACATGTTTTTTATAGGAGATCATTATAAAGGAGAAAAGAAGAAATACAACAGCATAAAGAAGAATGAAAGCTGCCTTTTTTTTAACAGATATTCATCAGTTTCCAGCAATCTTTTCACTTATACTCCTTACCTCTTTACCCTATTATAGTTTATATATTGAAACATTGTATATTAGGGTTCTGTTCAGCATAATTTTTCAGTACACTATCAACATTCATCTCATGCAGCCAGTGAGCTGGTAGGAAGAAAACATGCCTCAGACTGTTTTGATTCTATTTTTCTCATCTGTTATGTTTATTGATTTAATTTTTTTATCCTGTTGATTATTCAAGACTCACACCACTGAAGCCTGCTTTCGGGATAAATAAATATCCCATAAACTGAATGTTGATGTTCTCTCAATTAAAAGGAAGTAACAACCTGGCCTTCAATTTTTTTTTTGGAAAATATACTGGGTAAATACAGACTAAGACTATATCAACTATGATATGATCCATCAGCTCATGATAGCTTCTGACTTTCCCTAATATTTGTGGTCCCACAGCCTTATAAGTACAACCAGAAAGCTGAACTTCTCACGTCTGATCTTCTACAGCAAGGAGTGAATTCTGGTTATGGAGGCTGGTAAAAGACAAGAGAGGCACTAAACCCTTAATGTCAGGGTACCCAGGGCTTTGTGAATGGACCTCAGTCAGAGTGGATTCCTTTTTTTGTGATTCCTTTATTCCTTTTTTTGCCATTTGATGAAAAAATATATCCAGGGAAAAAGGCAACTTGAGGCAAAATAAAACAAAAACCCCAAACACTGTCCATAAAATTTTGCGTTAGTCTCCATGTAGGACATCAATTTCTCACAATGCACGTGTTTGGTGATGTGCAGGTCTGTACATGTACATGTATACACAAGACCAGCTCACGGCTGTCAGAAGTTGACAGAAATTTCCCCCAGCAAGGTCTCCATTGCAGCCTAGGACTCAGGGCATACTTTACTAGCAAGTGCTGTGCCTTCCTCCTGCAGCTGTGTTTGCCCTGTGGCAGCACCTCATCACCATATGCCCTCACTCGTGTCTTTCTTCTGTGACTATTTCCCCTCAGGTCCTACCATGATTTAAAAAGAGTCTGGACATTATTATCTCCAGATCTGGCTCCACGAGTCTCTTCAATTAATAATTTAACAATAACTCACTGGGAAGGCTGTTATGTTATGTCAGCTGAATGCTAAAGAATATAAAATGCTTACAAACTTATTTTGTGTCGATTCCTGCAGACTAAGGCTCTTAAGATACTGCTTTTACAGAGTAATTCAGCTACAGCACATGTTAGCAGAAGACACTGCAGTGTAAAACACTGGGCATTCCTAGCTAACCATAATTTTTCTGTATTTTGACATAAACAATGTCTTACATCCAAAACTCAGAGTGGCTTCATTGCTTCTGACAGTTCCAAAGGTATTGGACACTACACAGACATATTTTCCAGCATCCCTTGATTTCTCTGGATTACTGATAACAAGTCTGCCTCCCACCATACTGTAGCGCTCCTTTGTTAAATCGATATCCCAGTTGTTGAGTTTCCACCTATTAAAAAAGAAAAGTCAGATGTAAGATTTGGCCCCAAAAAGCCAACCTGGTAAGAAATATGATGTGAAAAATAACTCATAAATTCTGATAAATGATATAGGAAGTTATTAATATAGTTTTATACATGTTTTAAGTTTTCCTTTGGCAAGAGGCAGATATTTGAACTACAGAGGTTTTAAACATAACAGTGTCAGTTCTGCCTTCTTGGAGATGGGACATAGTTTGTTAAAGCATAATTGCTGGCCAAGCAGTAAGAGATGCTTGAGCTGTCTGTGAATAAGCTAACCAGTCATCAAACACAGGGATTTTAAATATATCTCAAATAATTATCTAAAGACAGACTGGATAAAAATATACTCCCTCTGCACCTTTAAAGTATGAGAGATTTTTGTAAACTTGATGCAGATAATGAAAACGTTTTATAACACATAATGTGCCAGTAAAGTCAGTGCAAAAACTGTGGCATACTTCATATAAGACCTTCTTACTACACTCAGAAAATTGCTGGACACTGTCCCCTTAGTTATGGTAAAATCCCACAGCCAATTCACTGAATTACTTCAACTTGCATTGAGGGATTAAGACAGAAACTGGTGGCCCAGCTCTGGCCCTCACTGATTTCTACTTTAAAAAATGTTAAAAAACACGGAGTGGGAGCCGGTACTCATGATTTATATTTGTATCTGTTACTGTGTCCACAAGAGGGAGTCCATAACCTTAGAAAGGAACTGCCTGGCTTCTATGCACAAACAGCAAGGATGCAACTTTAATACATTTAAAGATCATAAAATTATTTCAGCATAAATATTTTATTTTTTCATAGGATAACATTAGGCATTAGTATTTGACAATGAGAACACACATACTACCTGTCCATTCACTATTGAAGACGTACCAAAATATGCAGACTTCTCATTTGGAAGCGGAACTTGCAATTGTCATAGAAAGAAACAATAGTAAGAGCGGCACGAACAAAAAAATAAATAAAGAAAAAAATCCAGTGAAATGGCAGAATTTTAAAGATGCAGGAAATAGCATTTTGATTATATAGAGTTCTAGAGGTATCACTTCAGTCCTGTGAGACATACTATATGTCTCTGTTAGAAAAAATAAATATATTCTCTGTTCAGAAATACCTAAGTATAAATGTCCTGAGGACAGCTTATGCTGCAATGAAAATGGCAGGAAGAACTTATTTACCTCTGAGGTAGAAGAATTTTTGCTCAATAACTGTTAGAAGGCTGAGCTGAAGATAACATATTGAGGTATACTAAAAATAATGATGTCAGAAAATAAGGAAAGTGGCCTTATTCTGTACTGCAATTATCATTACATCAGCTATCAGTGCTAATTGTCAGGTCTGTTCCTAGACAGGTCTGGAGATGCAATGCAATTCTTTGAGAATGATTTTGCAAGTTCAGATTTTGCTGAGCCCACAATAGATAAAGAAGAATGTCAAAATTTATTTAGAGCCTGTAATCATCTCTAGATGGTGTGTTTACAGTCTTGCAGACAGGGTCAGTGGAGCCTCTGGACCAACTGGAAGGGATGGCGAAGTACATCAAAGGGTATCAAATCTTAGCATATGTAATCTCTCCACACTTTCCAAACATGGCAAGAGGAAGCAAGTGCCAACAAAATGTCATGTAGCAGGATCATATGCAAATGGTTATTCTGTACAGGTAGACAACCTGTTGGCATATTTTTAGAAGTGGCAGTGAAAACTAACTAAGCTGTTTTGATGGAAGAATACCATCGTTGATTGCAATACTGTAACACATTTAAAAGGATAGCCAGCAGACTTGATTGCTTTTTCTGTTCCAGAAACCAGTCTGGGAACACACATAAGCGAGTACTGGAAGCAGGTCATAGGGTAATTTACTGAAATGGATCTTTTCTGCTGGCAAGAAATTGTGTCTGTCCTTAGTACAATGACAGCAGTTTTCTGCCTATGATAGGTTGTAATTTAGTCACAGTATTAATACTGACAATCGTAAGTACATTCTCTTTATACAATGAGCAGGTAGTTGCTGACAAACTTATATGAATGCACAACAAAGAAGAATTGCTTTCTACAATGATAGAATTATTGTGAAAGAGGTCATGTGGGAATCTGTATTAAAACTAGCCGAAATGCTTTTTCAGAATAAAGTTTCACGTGTCTTCAGTAGCATAGCTGACACATTCTTGATCACTGCTCTACAACATAGTGGATGCAAAAGCAACATGGGATGTAGAATATCCAGGTTCAACAATCAATACTTCTCCTTTCAAAGCAAAGTAGAATAAAAAAGCCATTCTGAATCAATAAGAACAAAGACTCAAATCTCAGTCAACCTCAGCCTAAGCTGGAAAGATAGCCTCTTAAATATTTTTAGAAGTCACTTTTTTTTTTTTTTAAATTTACATCTGGATCAGTATTTCTTTCAAAAGCTGAAAACATTTAACACCATATACTGTTTTCAACACCGATTAGACATTTTGGCAAATTGAATCAAGGTAGAGTCCTACTCAAAAACTGCACATCTCCCCATTTTTTCCTGCCTTGAAGACTTTGCTCCAACCTTTTAATAAGTCCATCATTTAATAACTAAAACTGAAATAGCTGCTGAATAAAATATGCAAGACCTGAAAATCAAAACAAGAGATGTCACCTGTAAGTAGGAAAAGGAACTGCGCGAGCTCTGCAGTTCATTGAAACTTGTCCATCTGAAGATTCTTCTGGATAGATGGTGTCAATAGGTTGCTCCTCAAAAACGGGTCCATAACCTTTGTTCCCTTCCTCTGAAAACAGAACAGAGTTTCAAATTAATCATTTTTTAATTAGCAGTCAAACCGAAGATGAATTTGCATCACACATTCCAGAATCAAAATGTGAAGGGTAAATAGTGAGTCACCCAAAGTTAAATTCTATGTGCTTCAGTAAAACTGGAGCAGTACAGGTAACAGAAGTGCAGTCTGTCCTTCACTGACTCCTGCCTTCTAAGAACAAAAGTAACTCAAACTTTGTTCCTCTAATACTACCTTGTGTGCCTTCTCTGATGAAACTAATTATTTGTCACTGTTTAGACCAAATGTGGAGAAAATTAGGAACTGAAGATACACCCCTCAGAAATACAGAGATCAATTTACTTCACAGAGAACAACAAATTCTAATCAAAAAGGTCCACATCCAAAACAACTATCCACAGTTATTCCTGATCTTACAGCCTAATCATCTCCAATGGTTTTATGTATTTAGAAAGAATCTTTACTACATCAGACAAAAAAATCCCTTCTGTTGGGTACCAAAGCTGAAAATTAGATTGTTTCCAGCTCACACCTGTCTTTCCTTTCAAACTGAGGTATGTATTAGCTTTCTACACTCCAAAATACAATTTTTAAAAGATCCTATACTGAAAATAATTTCAGTTTGCAAAGTCAAGCACTTAAAGGTGAATAAATGTCAAACAGGTTTAACAACCTGTATTTTTTAACCTTTATCCTTCATTTGTTGATGCTGTTGTAAAGATGGCAGGGTCTGCCCACCCCTGCTGCATTCCCTTCTCCTTTATCTCCTCCAAGCATACAAGGTTGCTCTTTGTGGTCTAAGATGCAAGACTAAGAGAAAAGGTGGAATGTTCTGGGAAAATTCTTCTCAGTAAAACCAAGATGTAACTGGGATTTTTTCAGTGAAAATGTCATCTACACATTCTAGATACAGAATGACTCTGTGAGGAGACAGCACATGCTCCATATAGATAAAATTCTGAGACAACACAGGTATCTAATTCTCACAGGTCTCTACTGAGACTGAAATAACAGTATGGACACTTATGAGCACATTCATGGGAGAACAAAGGAGTACATGACTGCTAACAGGTTCACTTTCCATTCAAGTTCAGAGCCTTGCTCCAAATCCTAGAGATGCCAGAGATTTGCAAAATGACTGCAAGAATCTTGTAATACAAGGTAAACAGACAAAACAACTACATTTCTACTAATAAGATCTTCTGAGATGGCTGAATAATGTAACTTGGACAGTTAAGGATGGAAAAATTCTAACATTTTTCAATAGTATCTGTGCTGCCTATAAAAATTTGCTACATGTCTTGCAATTTAAAAAATCTGCTCAGACCAGTAAATAAACTGGCAATGTAAAAGATGAATGTTCTTAAATCAAATGATGATTTTGTACTCATGCCCTTAAAAGTCCTGTCTTTGGTTCTAAAACATTTTAGATTAAATTAGACAGTTTTTAAGAAAACTGTAAAAGAAAGAGTCTATCTACCTAAAGAACGTGAATTATAACAGTGTAAAGACATCACATACACATAAAACACTCTTTGTGCAGATATCTTTTTTATTGTTCCTAAATTCCATACGTATAGATAGACACTGGATTACAGCACTAGAAGATGACTGGTTACAGACAAAAAAGCAAGTTCCCTTTTGACTTCAAATTTGGGGAAAAAAAATCACCATTTCCTTTGAGGACAGGAGCAGGTCCAGAAGACACTGTTGTGCTGTGAGACATGGTTAGGCAACTTAATTTTTAAAAATTCATGTAATGAGAAGTCTTTCAAAGAAGCAAAGAAGAGCAGCTAGAAAGGCAGAGCTTTCGAACAATGGTCTGCTTTCTTTCATCTTTCAAAGCACAACACGATATTAAAATCTACATATTGCTAGACCAAAAGAAGAACTAATTTCAGACTGAAAACGCAAGATTCACGTACTTGCTCAGGGACTGGAATGATCAAGCCAGAAACCCAATGGCATGTTCTGTGCAGTTCTTAAATATGAATACAGAATAACAACAGCCTCTAGCAGCAAATAGCCATACCATATGCAGCTGACTCTTCACCTTAGGACTCAAATGATGTTACAGAGCACTCAGGCATTTCATGGCATGCATTTTTAATGCTGCCGGCACCATTAATTATACTGAGTGAACGCCTGCTTCTCACACCTATCAAATGTGCTTTACAAAGGCACTTCTGCTGCAATCTATTATGAATCTGGTTTCAGGTGTCTGTCTGAGCAGAATAAGATGTGCAGACTGAATTTCAGGTATGGCAAACAACAAACCTTTCATTCTCAGCCACAAGGTGAGTGTGGACTAGTGATATGAAACAGCATAGGGGAGAAAAGAGAAGAGAAAGGGGTTGTGAGAAGATCTGCAAGAAATGTTCACACTTTAAGTGAAGTACCACGACTGTGTGACAAAGTTCGGAGAGTGAGGAAGGGCAGACTAAGAGTACAAGGAAAAGCACCAGCTCACTGAAGTTGTGCCTGCATGAAAAAGAGAAGTAGAGAAAGAAGAAGGAAATATGTATTAAACTGAGGATGTGATGAAGAGCACATTTCCTATGTTTGGGTCCTGCTTTAGACAAGAGGATGGACTATCTGTCCTCTCAAACAGTGCCCTATGTTTTGGGCATATTTCTTGTGATTTATGTATTAAATTGGAGCAAAAGCTATCACCTGACTATTAGAGGCATTCTTCAGTGAATTCTGAAAACAAGACTTAGACCTTTCAATAGTGCTAAAATGTATTAGGAAGTCTGTGCAAAGGTCAAGAAAATCTCTGATGAGATCATGGATCCTGTATAAGAACCCTTCCCTCTGGAAGGTGGTCCTGTTATCTGTTCTCTAAGTGACACTTTGCAGCTGAGCAGTGTAATTCCCCCTCTAGGCTTTTCTACAACACCACTCGTGCTTGTCCAACTTCTTAGGTAGCTGCTAAAGCTAAAGAGAGTGGAAATCTATTCAATTCTTGCTTTCTGGCTTAGTTTTCTGTCAGTTTAGTGAGGTGAATTTGTTTACTGATGAAGACCTGTGCCAGGGCAAAGGATGAAATAGGAGCAGGGTTATAGGCTTCCACATTTTGTGTGAAAGAAGTTGTCTTACTAATTGAACCATCTGAAAGAATGACTATTTAAGTAAGATACATTGATCTAAAAGCCTTACCACTACCTACAGATGCGCTATAAAATTATATTAACAACACCTTAATGCCCCTGGACAAGCCTGAGAGAGATCATAATACAAAATATCCAACATATTCAGAGAAAAGGGTATCAAAAGGATGTCTGAAAATAATAATCACAAACCACCTGAGGCAGTTATTTTCAAGTCATCTCAAGAAACATCTCTCAAGAGGTGGGAAAAGGAAGGCACAATAAACAGGCTCATTTAGTGCATCCTAATTCCATACATATTTAATTCAGGAAACGTCAAACTTTTCCACGTAAATATATGGAAAATTAAACTAGCTTTCCATATAAAAATTAACTCACTTTCGAATGGCTTAATTTTGCATGCTATATGCTCACATAGAACAAAGAGACAAAGAGATTTTCCAGCCCATATGCATTCCTTTTTTATTACTTAGGCAATAAAAAGAACAACTAAAACCATATCAATAGCCAATCATGCTTGTGTCAGCCTTCTACGGATCTCCCTGCACCTCACATTCTTCCATTTCCTAACCATTTGCCACATCAAATGGCCTTGCAGCCTCCATATGCCCTGCCCCGAATTCTCCCTCATCTCCTTCTCTTCTTTGATAAGTAAATTATGCTTATCTGTAAAAATAAAGGTAATGCAAAATGCTCTGATATGCCACCATGTGCCTCCTCTTCTGTGTCTTATTTCCAAAAGCCTAATCACTAGTTTTAGAGACCACATTTCATTAATTCAGTATTTTCTCAATATAATTTCATGTAAATTTTTTAATTACATGTAATGTTCCAAGTACACTGGCACTAAATTACTCATGATAGGTACAAATTTTACAACACAGCAGACAAATTCTGACTTGATATTTGAAAGATGAATAACTTGAGCATAGCTGGATATAAGTCACCATAACATTAGTAGGAAGAAGGGAAGGGTGTGATTTGTAAAAAATCAAATGCAGTTACTGTACATTAAAAATGCCCTGAATTACTCATGTAACCTTCCAGTTTACAGATCTTCATTTAAAAACACACAGAGGGAAATTATTCATTCACTTCATTATACTAGAGGGTCTTCTGATCTGTCTTTTTCACAGGCTTGTTGCTGACAGGAAGAAGGTTGGGTAGGGCTGGGGCGAGTATGGTCCCTTGGTCAGTTTGCGATCTGAGCATCAGGAGCCTGAGACATGCACAGATACATGGTAAGAGCATCCCAGGAATGAAACTTGGAACACTGTGAAAAAGGGAGAATTCAGGTGTTATGTCTATGGTGATTTTTTGGGGGAATGGCAATGTGCCCTTGGGCTGCTTTGACATTATTGAGATAAAAAGAAGTAGATATGTCTACAAAGTTCCTGGGGGTTAACTCTGTCTCTTTGGGTATCTGCCTTCATGCGACTGTAAAGTCTGGAGAACTGTCCTAAATCCACTTACAAAGCAGAATTTAGTGCTAGATTAAATTTGATACTAAATATTACAGATGGGGCTGTGTCAAGAGCTGAAGACAACTCTTGAGTTTAGCAATTTTACATGTCATAAGAGAACTAAGAAAATGGTAACCCCAGGAAGCTGGCACATAGTGGCTGAAGTAAGGCATCTTACTTACACTTCAGTTCTTCATTTAACAGTCAGGTTCATCACCACCACCACTAATTGTTAATGGCTCTTTCTAGGTTCAGTTAAGATCTTTTCTTCTTTTCTATCAGTTCTATGCTTGGATAGCTTCAGAGAGTTAGGAATTTCCTCGACTGGCACTGATGAGGTGAGCACTGGCTGCTGGTGCATTGCTTTCCAGGACACCAGGTTAAAGGAGCAAGTTGCAGCACACAAAACCCAGTGTAATACATTTCCTCTGACTTTTGTTGCCACTTTTCAGCACGGGGAATCCGTGCACTCCCACTGTGCACTGGTATAAAATTATTTTAATTAACATCTCTATTTTTCTAATGAGTCTTCTCCTTCTCTTTCTGTTCCTGCTTCCTGTACACCTATCTATTTCCCTGGCACTTAACACTGACAAAAGTGGCTGCCCAAGACAGTCGTTGAGTGTGAGTATTGATCTACTCGACAGTGTTGTATCCCATTACATATTCTAACATGAGAGAGGGACAAAGATCTGCTGACATGGTGCATGGCTGGATTAACCTTGAGTGCTAAAGGATGCTGAACATGAGACACTTGGACTCATTTATTATCAGTTTAACAAAGTTGTCAGGCTCCATACTAGCCTTGCAAGACCAGAAACCATTTGACATGTAGAAGGTCTTGTACTGTTTTCAAAATGTCAGACAAATGAGGACCTACTCGTGTCTGAGAAGCTCAAGCTCAGAAACAAGATGGTCTGGGAACAAGCCAAATTTCTACCTGGCGTGCAGGAACATAAACACGGCACTTCCACATTTCTGAGCACTGTGATCACAAAACACATTATGATTATTTATTTACGAATGTCAGACACTCAGCAGTAGCATGAAATGGTCTTCTGAGATCCAAGCAGGGCCAAGACAGACAAGGTAAACAGGGATAAAGTATATCCATCCACTTCCTATTTTGGAAGAAAATTATTATCTCTCTTTAGAAAATGTGAATAATTCTGTATGCTGTGATAAAAAGCTTTAAATAATGTAGGTTCTAGCCCTCAGTTCAGAAATGCATTTTTGAACCTACTGTTCTGGAAAATGTCCAAGCATGAATAATTTAAGGTTTAGCTGCTTGACCGTTTCTTCACTTCTCTCAATCATGTGGGAAAAGTTGTACTTGGCATTCATGGGAAGCTTATTTGCTGAAGCAGTAATGTGTTCATGTTGAAAAAATTCACGACTTAGCATCACCATGATGGAGAAGAGAGGGGTACATCATAAGCTTAAGTCATCAAGATGCTAAACGGAAATCATTTTCCAAGAGCCAGACAGCACTCAAACAGAAAAGGTAACCACTCCTGCACTCCCACTTCATATTATATGAAAGACTTAGGTTGTCCTGGGGAAGGCTGCCTCTACTATTCTGGACCGAAAAGATCAGGAGAATTATTTCTATTTCCTATGTGCCAGTGAGGACCTTGAAGAGCCGCATAATTAATGATGTATATTCTCCTTTACAGCAAGTTTCAAGTATGAAAAGCTCCAGCCCCTGGCAGAGCAAGTGTCTCCACTTGTGCCTAACAGTTTTTTGTCTCCTCATACTGCCAAGAGGAATGTCAGCCAATACTAATTATTGTACTTTTAAACATCCTCCCATTTGCCTATTCAATACTTAAATTATTTAGTTGTTTCTTCCTTAAAAACCTAAGTGTTCAAAAGTGACTGAAGAGCCTAACATGTTGATCTCATGGGAAAGCCAGTGCCCAGCAAATTTGGGATGAAGCTAAGGTGCAGTAGTTATTCTGCACAATCTCCCCACACAAGCCTTCCTGGTGTATACGAAATACCAGCAACACACTCAGAAATTCAGCATGCTGCATAACAGCATCCCCATGTACTCATCAAAACAACTGCCTTGCACTGAGAGGCTCTCCGTCTTACTGGCTTTTTTGCATTACTAGCCTTCTCTGAAGTTTCGGGTCCTAGTGATTTTTGGAAATTTGGTTGCCCAAAAAGCAGAAGGGCTTTTGACGTTTTTACCCCTGGACTATTGCCTCATTTTGCACAATTCAGAAGAGTTACTAGAGTGACAAGCTGCTTTCTAAGGCATGATCTGACACAAACTCAGGTACCATCTGGGTCTGCACTACCAAATCCCAAGGTAAAAAGTAGAACAGTTTTATCAGAAATAAGTTATCGGAGGGACATTTTTCACTCTTGATTACTCTCATAGCCAAATGTAATCAACTATTCATTAAGCACAATAAAATACAGGGTCTTTCCAGCTTTTAATTAGACTTTTGGAAGAACAAAACAAGCTCTAGCTGAAAAACAGTCTTAATTCTTTTGGTGATAGGTTATTATCCCAAGTGAAGATACACCTTAGTTCACTGATTTATATGGGAAGTAGCAGATGACAGAAAAGTTTGAAATTCAGACTTAGCAATGGGACATGAATCTACTGCGGAGTCAAAGGCAACTTGGAAGTATGTTGGAGAAATGTCAGGGGGAAGTGGAGAAGAGTCAAATATTATCAGTAAGAGGCATGAAATAACTTTTTTGGCAGTGGACTGACAATCACTGACATGTTCCCTGAGAAGTGATTTGCTGCTCTCATTTGCCTTGCACCACTCAAAGTGCACTCTGAAAAGCAACCCTTATAATAACTGTCTGTTCTATCAGTAAGCAGAAGACTGAATTATTCACAGCTTTTTCACCGGTTTATATCTGCAAGACTACATTTCAAGCACTAATTTACCTGGAAAATAAATACTGCTCCTGTCTCATTGCAGAAGATGATCTCTGGCTAAACCTCTGATGCACTGATTCATGCAATCTTTGCTTCCTTTCAGTTAAGTAAGTGCACATTCACCACTCATGAGAAATGGCCAGTCATTGCAACAGTCCTCAGCTTCTACCTCTGATTACCATAAAATAGAACTGGCTAAAAAAATCAAGGTGTTTACTCCAAAGCAAACTCTAAATATCTAAAAACACACGTATTTCACTTCGAGAATTTTTTTTTAGAATTTCCTGCAGTGGGAAAAAGAACAATTTGAAAACAGATAAAACCTCTTAGCTTATAGAATACTTGTCATCACCTCATGCCCAATTCTGAACATATCAGGTCAATGCAGCTTCATGTTCCTAGCTCTTTGTTTCCCAAATACTTCTAGCTGTTAAAGTCTGAAAGCTCTCAACGCTCAGTCAAATACATGAATTCTGAATACTTTAAGGTTTTTTGGCTGATATCTTTGAACTTGGGGAAGCCTATAGGGTGAGACATCTCAAAAGACAATGTGTCTGGAAGCTACGAGTTTCCTGGGTCCAGAGAAATTAACATAGTAGTGGGTCTATTTAGGAAGCATGAATTGCAAAAACCTAGACCACAGAGTCACAGATGAGCTTGCCGAAGGCAATTTATGGAGTAGAACAACCTAGAACTGTGGATCCAGCACCACACAAGGCAAGGGGAGACAAAAATACTTCCAGAGAAATCCTGTGTTTTGTTAAAAGGTGCTAAAGCAACTTCTTAAATACTCTGCTTTCAGCATCTGCTCCCAGTTAACTCATCTCTTCACTCTGGGACTTGGTCTGTCTTGTTATTTAAATGAGAACTCATGATCTTTACTCACAAACAGTCCCCAGTTCACACATTCTCCAATAACAACAGTTAGTTTAAGAATTAACACAGGAGATCATCTTACCTGCCAGGGAGTAGACAAAACAGGGTGTAATAAGATGATAGATGAAGAACCAAATGGTTATCTTCTGTTCAGCCATTATCTCAAAAGGAATAGTGCACTGCAATACCATCATTCAGAGGGCTAAAAATGCCTGTTACAGAGAAAGAAGAGAGCGTGAATAATTGTGACATAAGGCTTTATCTCATATCACATTTGGCCTGGCAGATTATGTGACTAAACTGAATACTTAAGAGTTAATATAGGATAGAGACTTTTGAATAATAAATTCATAATCAGAATTTCTGGATCAAATTAATGATCTCTATTATTCAGAGAGCACACTGTTTCAGAGTACTCAGATTTTCTGGTGATAGTAGTAATATGCTAAATGTTAAAATCATAACATCCTTTTTCACATTTATCTTCCGGATTCTATCCTCCTTCATCTCAGTAAATACTACATTTCAATTCATTGCTTCAAAGTCTGTAAAAAGAAGACTACAGTGAAACTGAAGCACATTCATCTCTTTCAGAATCCATGTATTTTGTCTAGTATATCATTATTTTAAACTTTTAATATACAATTAATGGTCCTCCACAAAGGCAGTTTTATTTTTTATAAGTTTCCTTTTAAATGCTGAATACAATCATTATTGCAATGTTATTTTCAAAGGTTTCTCTTTTCCAAATGGGGGAAACTATGCCTGTATATATACTAAAACCAAGCTAAAAAAGCATGCAGCTTCTTTTTGAATATTCTAAGATTCTATGAACATTTTTTTCAGAACACTTCCATAAGATTTGTTACTACTTTCAATCAGAATATTTCGCTAGCTTTTCGTTTCTTGCTGGGGACTATTATCTATTTCTTTAGGGAAATGTGTCATCATGTTTTCAGTGTGAAATTCTCTGGGGTTTTTTGATTGATTCCTTGTCATGAATATAGAAATGCATCCTTTACATCCATCACATCTTGTTCTTGCTTCTTTATTGGTTCTGCTGTAACACTGGTTAAGAACTTCACACAAAGCGAGGTTTCCAGCTTATCACTGACAGAATATTTTATCTCAGGCACATGCTGATATCATCCAGTCCTCTCAGTATATTCCTTTTTGTTACTATTTCATTTAAAATATGCTTATACATACTTAAACCCCCTCCAGTAACATGCATCCTAGGACATGGTGCATGCTAAAAAAGAAAACTTGCAGATGTGGCACTTCGAGACACTGTTTAGTGGTAGACTCAGGCAGTGCTGGGTTAGCAGCCGGACTCAATGATCTCAAGAGGTCTTTTCCAACATAAATGATTCTATGATTCTAATATTGCACTGTCACTTTTTACAAGGTGTAACCTCAACGCTCCTGCTTTCCAGCCTCCCGTGCCAGGAATCGATGACTCTGACAGTGACTTCCACCTTTTACCATGACTCTTGCCTCTTCCATGTCAATTTTTTTTACTAAATTGTTCATTTCCAAAATCCACATGTTTTAGATTTTGTTATGAAACTGCCCTGTTTCCCACCTTCAGCACCAAGAAAGGGGCAATTTTAAATTACAAAGGGCAAGTACAAACATACTTGACTCCCTAAGTATGGCTGGGATAAATCCTGCCCTTATTACAGAGAGCCTCTCATCTGAGCTGCTGCCAGACATGCCTGCTGCAGTGCATGCATCTCATGTCTCCCCCTGAGGTGGCTACGAATGTGTCTTGGCCATTGGGGCCATTATTTGTCCCCTCTTTCTCAGAATAATGCTAAGATCTTCATTTGAACATGCCTCAAACAGTGAACTTTCCTTAGAACAGCATTTCAGGAGTGTTTTGATAAACTCATAGTGCAGGAAAATGACAAGAAATATCACAAGAAAATATTTTGGCTCCGAAATTACAGAACTTGTTGCACGGTACATTTTTTCCTTATTGTTTAGCAGATTAAATCCTTAATAAAAAGTTAAAAACTACATGACCCTAAAATGATAGCTGTTATATGAAAACTCTGCTCAGCAAAACATAGACAAGAGTTAAACAGTGATTCCCCAGAACTGAGATTTATTTAGAAATATTCCCTAGAAAAAGGCTCTTACATTGGCAACAATGCATATGCTTACTGTAGCTGGATCCAAGGGGAAGAATTTATAAATAAATTTATAAACATCTTTACCTTCTCACTTCTGTTAGCACTAAAGTTTCTTCAGACTCTGTCACACAAAGGACATCCACAACTATTTCAGGCATCTACCTTGACCAAGGTGTGAACTACTGTGTCTGATTCATCCAGAAGACAGTGGTAGGTCAGATTAAGAAATAACTTTGTATACTTTTCTAGCAGCCATGCCCTGGCTATGACACCCTTGTGATATGACACTGCCTTGCCCTAAACATTTGTTTCCAAATGACATGAGTAAAATTGCATAGTTATGCTGAAATAATGCACACAATTAAATAGCGAAGAAACAGGAAATCTTTTGGGAACAATGGTAATTACACAGCAGCTTACAGTGATAATAACTGTGTTCAAGTGTATTGATAGAGGAGACTGTTAAGAGCACTGTGTTCTCTCACATTATAGTCATAGATGGAAGATCTCTCCTCCCTCTCTTTAGCAGAATTTAGGTTCGATTTTGGAAAGATACAATGTCCTCTAGCTCTCCAAAAATCCCCTTTTGCTGGCTCAGAAAAAAAACTGTTTGAACAATGGTTCCAATTACAGTAAATAAAAACTGCGTCAGTAAATGCTATAAATACCTCATTTTATTCAGAGACAAAAATATCCACCCTGCCAGGATTTAAATCCTTTCCCTACTCTCACTTGTTTTGGCTGAGTGGGTTCTGTATATGTAGCACAGCCATCCCTCCTGATTCATCTCAGCTTGTGGGTGAGAAGCTGTTTCACATCGCTCTGCTGAATTTTGGCAGAACTGCCTGCTATGAGATGACACAGCAAGCAGGTTATCTCTGTACGTGTGAGGCTGTGCACAGTGTTACCACGCAGCCGCCCAAGGAGCCGTCCCGGCGTATCTGAGCTAGCAGCACTGGCGCTGGAGGCAGCACCGTGGGCTGCAGTGCTCAGGCAGCACAATCTACTGCCTCTTTTGCTTTACAGCTCTCAACCTTTTTTCTTTGCAGAGTGAGAAGGATATTGCTGCCTAAGTAAAAATCATTCCCAAACTAAAGAACAGCTGAGTCGCTTTTCTCCTCTGAAAAAGCAGAGAGTGAGTACATACCTAGACATACTTCCTTTGGTCTGCACAGTACACGATCCTTCTTTTTCCAAACAAAGCACCGCAATTTTAGCAAACAAGTGAGACATTTTAAAAATATGTAATAAAATGAGCAGGCATTTAACTGCAACGATGTCATGTTTAATTACTATCTAATGCTCATTAACACACTTAGGTCCATTTTGACTGTTGAGTTTCCCAAAAGAGCCAGTCACCACTACAGAGCCTTTGCCTCACTAACTTCAAAAAAAACCAACTCCTAGTGAGCTGTCTGGAGTGCAATCCTCCCAAAGGAGGTGGAAAAAACTGGGGCATTGGCTGCTGAATGGGAAGCACGTTCAGTTTTGAACACAGCGACCTGCCAGAGTGCTTCTGGAGGCTTGCAGTGTCTCGTGATGCTTCATTAGGATGAGAAGTGTTCTCAGGACACAAGGGTAAACCTGTCCCTGGGTAGCACCAAATTGTAAGGTAGTTTAATCTCTCAAAGTGTACTTTAAGAAAATGTCTACATTTTCTGCCATATCCTGTGTGGCTTTCTTCAGATCTTCAGTGCACTTTGGCATTTATTAAGGAGAAAAAGACACCTATTTTACAGCTATGGAAGCAGACAGTGTTTTCCATCACTTCCCTGCTGAATCCAAACATGCAGATGACATCATCGCTTTGCAGGGACATAAAGCATTTATAGGGTAGATACAAAAAGAAATTACAAACAGCAGGTAATTGAAGTCAGTAGAATAAAGATTGTTATGATCAAAGGCAGTAAAAAGAAGGTATATAATCTACCAGATTGGAAATCAAGAAGGGATAGGGATAGACAAGGGAAAGCAGAGCAACAGTAGGGGGATGTTGAAGGGGTGAAGAGGAGGCAAAGAAAAGATCTCACCACTACAGAGGGAAGGGATGTCATGCGGGGCATGTAAGTGACGTTTGGGAAGATGGAAGTAATAAACCAACCCAAAAGCGCAGGTAGAAGGAAAGGCAGAGAGGGAAAGCAAAGGAGATGTAGGTAGATAAAGGTGTACGAGAATTACCAGTTGCCTCTGTCAGTAAATCTTAACATTTGCCATGGAAGAGCTTTCCTGAACCTCGCTTTCCAAGGCTTTCAGAGTGGGAGCAGTGTGATTACTGCACTAGCCCCTGACATCCACTCAGGGCTCCAGTCAGGAACCCCAAGTTCCCTCCCAAGAAGGGGAAGAAAGGGGGCAGAAGAAAGTGTTTAAGAGCTCTGGCATGGTACACTCAGCTAGGAGAGGTAAATCAAGATGCTTGTTGTGATCCTCATTTCCTGATATATTATGATAATTATAGACATTCAAGTTTTAGAATTCATAGAGATTCCATCCAGAGTACATTATAAATAGATACAACATGCTAGAAGAAATCTATGGTTCTCTACCCTTTTTCAAAACATGAATATATATAATTGCAATAATTCACTAGCAAATAAACACAGTGGCAAGTTATAATCAAAGTCTTTTAGGAGTCACACTATACTCACACAAATACAATCAGTGTTTTGTATTTCTTTTTACTTTAGACTCTTTCAGTGATTTTCATAAGTATGTAATTGCTCTTTGTCTTTATTTTCTTAACAGAGTTGGTATTTTCTTCTATTTCTGACATATTAGTTGCTCAGTATGTAGAATTACCATGAAACTTCTTAATGGAAAAAAATAATTATGTACATTGCATATTATTTACTGCATCACTTTTTGTCCTTTTCTGCTGTTTTGGCCTTTGCAAATTAATTTTGTGATCAATGAATGAGTTCTGACAATCTAGGTAAAAATGTGCCATTAAAAAGGGCACTGAATCTTGTTCATAAGTCTGGCTTCTAAACCATCACCCATAATCCAATTTACTCCTGAAGCCAACAATTTAGTCACTAGCAATTACTAGCTTTCTCTATTACTGGAAAAGTGATTACAGTCAAGTTCCTTGCCACTGCACAGATTTGTCTCATTCCAGTGGTCTGAGATTGCTGTAAGCAAAGTTCCAAGCCAGCCCTGCTCTTACAGCACTGCTGCATCTACAGAAGATTTTAGGCGTTAGCTGGCTCTCACTCAGAGTCCAAAAGTGACTTTAGTTCCCTTCATAAAGGCTTGTAGAAACACTTCACTTCCTTATGATTTCTATAATTACAATTTTCATTTTTGACAGATTTGTTGAAGTGGAAATGGAATCTCAAATCCACTGCTCACAATACTGCCCACTAGCCCAAACAGTCCATCACCAACAGTCGTGCTTCTAATATTTTCCACTTCATCCTATGTAAAGAATATAGCTACCCTCTCAATTTCACATGAATGAAATCCAGCTAAAAAGCACATCAATTTGATAGCCCATAAATAAGATATTCTTCTTGAACAGAATTTACAACTTCAAGGACAATATGCAATGACATAAAAAAGAAGCACAAAGTTGGAGCAAAGTGCAGTCTAATTCTTCCCCTCCAATAATTCAACTTTTTTTAACTGCTTACAGGTGCTAAATAATCAATAATAAAAAAACCAAAACCCACAATCAGTTTATTAATATATTTTAACAGGCTAAATTAGCTAGTGATTCTATAGCTACTGGATAACTCCACCAACTCTATAATTTTGCTTGATAAACATTGACTTGAAAATACAAAGAACCAGTATCTTGGAGGTGATCTGGAATTTAATTCCATGTGGAATTAAATCTGGACAAGGATGCCAAGAAGGACAAGAAAGGCTTCTTCAACTACACCAACAACAAAAGGAAAACAAAGGATAACGTGGGCCTGCTGCTAAATGGAGTGGGAACACTGGTTACAAGAGGAGATGAGAGAGCTGATGAACACCCTAACAAGGCTGCTTGGAATTATCTTTGAAAGGCTGTGGTGATCAGAAAAGGACCTTGAGGACTGGAAGAAAGCAAAGGCCAGCCCGGTCTTCAAAAAAGTCAGCCTCACCTCAATCCTCGGAAACCTGACGTAGTGCCTCGTTCTGGTGGCCATCTCTGTCAACACAGATGACAAGAAGGCCATCAGGAGTAGGCAACACTGATTCCCTAAAAGTAAATCACGCTTGACCAACCCCATTGCCTTCTACAATGAAACAACTACCTGGACGAATGAGGGGAGAGCAGTGGATATTTTCTAACTCAACCTCAGCAAGGCTTTCAACACTTTATTGCACGACATCCTCATAGGAAAACTCCAGAAGTGTGGGCTGGATCAGTGGATAGCAAGGTGGATTGAGAACTGGCCGAATGGCATATCCCACAGCATCACAATAAGTGGCACAGGGTTTAGTTGGACTCCTTGAAGGGTCATCTGGTAATACTACTACAAACATATATTTTGAGGAACATTAGGCATCTTCTAATCTGTGGTAAGCTCAACAACTCAGCTTTAGTATTAATTATTAATACAGTTTAGTTACATTTCTTAAGTCAGCTGCAAAAACACAGTTTTGAAATACTTTCACATCATGAAGTGTTGCTTAGTTGTGCTTAAGCACTGTCTTTAATCATCACATCATCAACAAAAGGTCAGACAGACAGTCCCTATCCACACTATTTGCTCTATCAGCAACTGGTTGCTCTTTCTTCTGAGGTAATAAATAAGAAAAAGATCACTTAGTGCTGTCATAACTCACAGGCATTACTCACTTTTCTGAACGCTTGCTGTAAAGGCTTTGCTGCTTGAAGACTGCCTGGTAAAATATTTCAGCAGCAAAAATCAATAAGCCTCCTGCCAAGTCCTGAGCATCCCGCAGAACAGCATACTACTCAGTTCCCTTATGTACAAGTAGCTTCCACCTGTGTCTTAAAGACTACGCAGTTTAAATTTGACTCCAAGGTAACCAAACATAACCAAGTCTCTAAAGCTAGCATGAAAAAACATCAGCCATACAAATAAATATCCATTATTAAAACTGGGTATTCCTTCATGATAACACAGATTTTTAAGTTACTTTGGCCAATAAATTTTAAGGGACAAAACACATTAATTTCTTCAGAAAAATTAAGTGTATAATTGCTATTATCTTTTGGAGCTTTAAATTTTGTTGAAGTTTATAAAAGAAAAGAATGTACTAATCAGAACACAGTCTTGAAATGAAATCTTAAAGAGGTCCATTTCTAAGAAAAAAACAATCATTTTATGTTTCAGAAAAATGAAACGAAGACTGTATGAAAATCTGTATCATGTTCTTGGCATTTTCATTTGATTTTCACATTTTCTTGAACTTAGTAATACCTTTTCATTCATCAGTAAATGGAGATATGGGATTGAATAATATATATTCAATAAGTTCACAGCAGATGTATTTATATACATAAAAATTTAACAGTTTATCCATACAATCTGTAACTCAGAATACCCTATAATATACTTCCTATTGTACAGCCAAAAACAAGCTCAGTGGGAGATTTCATCTTCATACTGCATGTTTCCTAGCAACTCTCTTTGAAATCAGAGTAGCATTTTTTAAATTTACATCAATCACTTGGAACTGTTGAGAATACTTAAAAACATCTCTTTCATCCTATGAATAAACAGTTCGAATCAGAATAGCAGCTGCAAAAAGGAGAAAAAAGGAAAATCAATTCAATGTTTACTAGAACTTGCTGGTGGATTTTGGAACAATACATTATTTGTGCCTTTTGGTTTTAAGCTTACACACTTCTGAATAGAAGTTGGTGAGACCCATTGGCGTTTTTCATAGGTTTGAGCTGCCACCACCATTTCAAAGATCCTCTGTGTTTTACAGACTACTTTTCAAGGATACGTACTCATGAGGTAGGCTTAGCAGTACTCTGAAGATTTTAGAAGTTAAGTAAGGGTTTCATTCTACTGGTTTCATGGCCCACAACTAAGGCACTGTTCCAGTAGTCTTCAGATCTTTTGGGGAGAAAAAAAAAAACCAAATTTTTTTGAAAGATTAGTTTCTTGCCTCCTAATTGTCAGTTGATACTTTTCATACATGTGTTCCGTATCAATGCCAGTAGACCCTCAGAGGCACTACAGCATGTACAGAAATCTCTTTTAACACTTAGTCAGCAAGGAGGGACGCAAACCATCAGAACAGCCTTTGGAAATCCCTGTGCCAAAACCTCTACACCTGACATAAGAAATTGTATTTTCCCAATGCTACTCAGAATCTTGATCTCATGATTGCACTTAAGATTAAATCAAGGTGGATTAAGGAAAAAAGTAGGTGGGGAAATGGATATGCAAGGGGACGACAGGGCCTGATTGTGACTCTTCTGGTTGAGGGGTGCCTACTATGTGTGCATAGATGTGGATGGAGGCACAGGTGCCCACCACTGGCATGGGACTGTGAGCCCAGGTCACTGTGGTGGCAGCAGCAGGAGAGACCAGAATGTGCCAAAGGTCTGAGTGGTGGCAAATGGCCAAGGGGCCACAGGTTGCAGGGATCCATGTATCCAGGGTGCCAGCAGCTATGGAAGGTGATCAGACATGTTGGTGTGGGTGTGAATGCCAGTGTGGGATTGCCAGCACCCATCAAATAGCCAGCAATTACAGTAAGAGGCTTGGGAGCAGGTACTGGTGCTGCCAGCAGCTGGGGATAGCGGGGCATCCAGGGCCAGGTCCCAGGCAGGCTGGGTGCCTAAGGCCAGCTGCAGCATGGAGGGGTGCACATGTGTGTGCACACGAGCCTTCCACTAACAACATCCATCCCGATCAGTCAGACAGGCAGGCTCTTGGGGCTCTTTCTGCTGGCGACTGCTGCTGTAGGTGGCCAGCCACACAGAGAGCTGTGCATGCGCTGGGAGCTGCTGAGCACCACTGCAGGCTCTCACAGGCACAGGGAGCTGCTGCAGGCTCACCTTGCCCAGGCAACCAGATCTGGCAATCCCCTCAAAACAACCAGAAAGTTCAGTGAAATGCTGAGCTGAATTCCTACAACAATGTGAAAGATAAGCTCCATGAGGGTGTGAGTGTTTCATCTTTGCAATGCAATACATTTGGAAATGACAGTGTTTTACCTCTGTAATACAATAATGTCTGTACACAAAGCATGAGAATTAAGTTATAAAAACTCTGACTAATCAGTTTAATGACTGAGTGCAGAGAACTATTTAAGATCACTTTTAAGCATTAACAAGTCTATAAATAAAACTAAAAGAGAGAATTGTTTGATTTTATACATGCAAAACATTCTGCTTTGCTTTTTATACTTAAATATCAAGGAGAAAAAAAAAAAACAAATAAAAGGCCAAAAAGGTATATGAAAGGCAAAAGCCTGATCTACTGACATGTCTGCAAATATTTAAATATAGAATGAACACACACAGCAAAATCACAAGAGGCAGTCACCAATTTCCAGGCATGAAGCCTAGAAAACCTCATTTTAGGGATCTTGTTCCAAGTTTCATATTTTGGTGTCAAAAGATATATTTTGGTACGTAAATAAGCTTAGGCACATCAGCCACAAAAAAAGACACTCCTCTTTAGTTATCAAAATTGCATTAGTAAGTAAGTCCACTTCAATTGACTAATTTCAAATATTAGAAATGTTTTAGTTGATAACTATTCTGTTGAACATAACATACGAATGTATTCACTCACAGATGCTATTTCACTGTGGTGATAAGCCAAGAAGTCAAAATAACCTTCTCACTTAAAAGGTGGTGATTGCAAAGTCATGCTGTCACATCTTGCAGCAGCTCCATGTTTTTCCAAGCAGTGGATTGGAGTCCCCACAGACTTTGTTAAACAACCGCCTACAGGTCCTGCACAGCTAATCCGAATTTACGGCATTTCCGACATGGACCTGACACAGCCTCCAGCACAGGGGCTTCCCCTGTTTAGGAGCTTCTGACCAAACAGGTATAATGAAAACTGCAGTAAATTATACCTCAAAAAGATAATCCTTTCAAAACAGGAATCCTACCTGTTCTGAATAATAACTCTGATTTGAAAGTATCAGATGCAGTACGTAGCAGTGTTAGGGCTCTCTGCTTAGTACTCCTGGTTTTCAGCACTGAAGAGAGTTCAAACATACAACGTCTATAGTCTTTGCTTAGTAAAACTTGGAAAGACAGTGAATATGCACTGAAATTTTTCTCGTTTTCCCTATTATGACCTAAAGTTTTCATCTTTGGCCAAAGAGCAGTACTTCCTAATTCTTGATTTCCAACTTCAGGATAAAAGAATATAATTATTATTATTATATTTTAATTTTTCAAATTATTTAGGTTTACTTGGGGGTTATATATGACCAACCTTGCTGTTCAACAAGCAAGGCTGGTCATTCAAACTGTACTCACACAATATTAACTGTTCTGATTTTTCACTGTCTGGTACCACAACTGAAGGGCAATAAACCCATTACCTGAGAAAAGGAAAAACACATAATCACCTGTAAACATTGTTCTACCCAGTAAAAGCAAAGTAATCAGCATATATTCTAATATCTCTGGTGATATGCTAGTGGATCTACAAATTAGGAACATCCACACCTTAATGTCTTTTCAAGGAAACAAATTATAGATGCTTTAATCCATTAACTTTTACACATACTTTCTATCATGCCTGCCTTTGTCCTTCTTCCTTGACCTTTTTCCCAAAGTGCTCAACTTTTCTTAATTGATCTAATTTAAATGGAGAGGCATGTAAGGTACTTTTCACATTCAATTTATCTGTAAAAAAATTTGATAAAATTACTCCCCAATGTCCAGCTGAAATGACAAGAGAACAGACAACGTGTTACTCACAATAACCAATACCAGAAATTAAATAGCATCACCTTCACTGCCATCTCTGTGCTTTTACACTGATGGAGATATGAGAATAGTTTAGCATGTGTAAGAATATTTTAAAAGGCTATATGGAGGATGACACTATTTGTAGCTACCCAGCACTGCTGTATATCACATTCTGGGGTCTGTTAATGCATCTGTCAAATGAATCATTATAACAACACAAATTTAGCCATCTAGTATTTCTGTTTCTCAAAATATTACAATAAATCACCTTTTAAATGTACAGTGTTTGTTCTGTAATATTCTGAGAACTTTGGGGGTATTTGCCTTCTTTTGGTAAAAATATTTTACAATTTTCATTACAGTACCAGTATGAAAAAAATCTGCTAGTGGAGAACATGACTACATAATATTCTATATACACAATTAAACTAACAAGGCATTTTGCATCACAGTTTTATATATATCCTTTTTCTTCTAATAAACACAGAGTAGCTCTAGGTCACAGCACAGATAGCTCCTGTGCTGATGGTCTAACAGAAAAATAATTTTGTAAGACACTGAAATTTGACAATAAGTCAGTATTACCTCAGATGTGCCATCTTACATTACTGTTTGCTTTGGTAATTTATTTTAATGCTTCAATCTGGCTTTCCTTTTATAGCCAATACAGAAATGCAAGGGCAATTTTGAAGATCTAAAATTTCAGTATTTGTGATCTACCACAGGATCTCAAGTCCAAACTTTTGCAGATCATTCTTAGGACTCTTCAGCAGAAACATGACAAGAGGAGCATACGGTCCTCTGTCAGTATGGCATATCGGCACTGAAGGATTTAGGTAGAAGCACAGTGGAACAAAGGAAATAACATGATGGTTTAGGACCCCAGGACAAAGTTAAGGTTTCTATGGGAATAAACTGTTATGAGATTTTCATGAAAAGATGAATTTCAGAAGACATGCAGCAAGCTTTACTCCAGGAGGCACGAGATCCCCTAACAGAGCACGTACCAAAGACAGCTTTAAGACCCACCCCAACAATGAAGTTTCCTTCCAGCTTTTTCCTATACTACAGCATTGCAGTGCACATTTGCTTGGTATGAGCAGACTACTCAATTGATTATAGGCTGAATTCTTTGGATATTTATCGTGGATGGAAGAAAACAAACAAAAGTCCAAGCACCAGCAGTAAACTGAGAAATAACGTACATTAATATACCCCTTCGTTGTACATGAAAACTGAAGAAATGCTAGATGTTTTTCTGGTTTACATGGACAAACTCCCCTTTGTCTTTGACTACTATAACATGATCAGATTCTATAACAAGAACAGATTTTTTGATACAGACAAAAAGAAAAACTCTCTTCATCTCTGCTCTCATATTTGACACTTGAGATTACAGTTGAGGGGATTCTTTAAGACACCCTGCTATATTCTTCAGTCAATTCTGAGACTTCATACTTGTCTACAAGTCTTATCAGAAGAAAAGCAATTAGACTGAGGAGAAAAAATGAAGTAAGGAGAATTTAATTCCTTTGCTTGCCATCAACCTTCCTCTATCCTGATGTGTGTTTTGCAGTATACAGTTTGAAGAAACCAGTCACTAGTGGACAAGTTTACTATTCACAAAATATTATAGTGCTCTGTCTATAACATATAAGGGGTCAGATTATTTCATCAGTTGCTCGTATTACTGCCACTATTTTATGCTTCATGGTGCATTAAAGATTATTCCTTCTAACACATCATTAGTGTTTTTAATAAAAATGTTGTTATTGGCAATTTGGATTTATCCTCAAAAGACTGTGAACCTACAACGAACATTAAGTGCATCTGAATTAAATACAAAGAGAAATGGTCAGATGATGGTCCTAAGAGACCAATATCAAGAGCTCTTGGACTCCATTATGTTCCAAAATAAATGTGACTCATCCAGTGTCTCATAAATTTTATTTAAACCATTTAGGTCAAAAAAAAAGAGAAAGAAGATAATAATCTATTACATTAAATTCTGAGAAGGATTATCTGAAAGTGATCATCTGCTGTTGTGAAACAATTTAATGAATTTGACTAAAATCTGTATGTGTTTTGAAGATATTTTGAATGACTTTGTATTCAAAACTGAGTATGTACCTTGAAGATGGTTCTAAAGAGTTGTTTTGTGTTTGAATCACCAACTTTTTGTTATTAATTCTTTTAATTTAATTTTTCATTTCCTTTGTGATGTATAACCCACTTCTCTTCCTGATTCCCAACAGACACAGGATAGATCTTACAATAACACTCAGATAGAAGAAGTCTGACAGCCCTTGTTAACCTCTTAAAGCAGGCATTGTAAAAGTTTCCTTCAGTTCAAGAAGAGACTTTAAAGTATATCTTTTTGAGGCTGTATTTCAGGGTCACTTTGACACAGGAAACTTCCTTTCTGATGTCTTCCCTTTCAGAACTGTATTGATGTTCGTGCTGCCAGGCAGGAATTCCTTTGCTTGCCACAAGCAAAGCTCTGAAGTCTTGGGTCTTCCCCATGTAATAATGCCAAAGGAAGGACATGGAAAAAGAAAATATATTTCAGAGGAGGTTTTTGACTGGTTCAGCTTGGTGATATTTGTTATTTGGAAGTAAATGTAAATTCACTCCTGGTATAATTGCAAATGAAAAAAGTCTGGCTTTAAAAAAAAACACAATTAACAGTAAGTACAAAGCAGACACAGTGTTCTTCAATGCTTAGAAAACCAAGGCATTCAGTGCAAAAAGGAATAAATTATGGAGGTCATAAACCAGAATGAGTGCTCTCTGGACAGCAGCAACTCTGAAAGGCATCTAAGGGCTACAGTGGACAAGCAATTTAACTGGGGTTTCCAGGACAGTGCTATGGCTAAAAGAACTGCGTGACCCTTAGGGATTAAATGACTCACAAGTACAATTATCATGTGAATTTGCTTGTTAGAAATAAGCAAATTTGCTTGGAACTAGCATGACTCATATTTGAATTCTGTCAATAATTATGATGCTGGGTCATATTTATTTAAAGAGATTGGAAAAAGAAGAATATGGAGAGATGTAAAATACAGACATATATCCAAAAAGAGTGGAGAAAATGCCTTATGACAAGAACTTTCCTTGTTCAACCTGTCTGGCACACGAAGGAGATGACTGGGGAATATCCTGGTTACAGGACATAAGTATGGCTTGAAAATACAGGAGACAAAAGGGTACTGTAATCTTCCAGAAAAAGACATAATAAAAACAAAATGCTGGAATTTGATTCTGGAATGATTCAGATGGGATGTATGCTAAAATTTTATCAAGGCATACCATTTCAGCAAGTGACATTCCCTGCTCTTGAGGTCCTCAGTAACTACTAAATACTTTCTTGCAAGGCATAAAGTACCACACTCAGCACTGAGGCAGCTGGCTGAAACTCACTGACCTACCTCGGCGCTCTCACTGCCTTTCAAGACCTCGAGCTGCAGACAGAAGGCAGATGATGATGTTCTGGCATAGTGTTTCCACAGAGTGGAATCCTTTCAGACTGACAAGCCTTGTTACCTGCTCCCAACACCATTTTACAGCACCTTCTTTTAGTGTTTTCAGCAAAGGACACTCTGAGTCTACAAAATAAAGTGCCATGCTCCAGTGAGGTTCAAAGTAGGTAATTTTTAAGTGAGCAGCAACTTTTGTTTCTCCTAACAAGTAAAAAAGCTCCAACCTACTTCTTGTCTGAATACTATAAACAGCTGTGGAAACTGCAAACAAAGCTGTGACCAAGAGATCAAAAATATAGAAAGAACTGATTGTAAAAGAAAAACTTCTTGATAATAATATATCAATTACATAAGGTATATATATGTTGATATATGATATATCAATTACAGAAGGTCTGGAGATGATACTGGGTTATGAATTATGTTGAAAGATGTTCCATTTGCATAGAAATAAACTACCTGCAAGAAAAAAATCTTTATAACCAGCAGTCACTCATCATTTCATCAGCAGCAAGATTAGAAAATAGGTCTCCGTGTATTATGGCTAGATGTCACTGCTTCTCTCTTAAAAAACAAGCTTCATGGTACATCTTAAGTTTATGCAATAGACCGTACATCAGAGTTGGTTTTGAGAAACTTTAAACTTGATATTTCAAATGCTTACAGGCAAAGTTTTTCAAGACTGACTTCTATATCTATTATTAAAAATATAATTTTCAAATATTTTTTCAAATATTTTTGGGTGCTCTCTCCTTTCCTTTTTTTCCCCCTAAGCATTTTACCCATTTCTACCAATTAATTTAGCACTGACACTTCAAATCACATTACTCTAGATGAAATGCTGCTCGTTCTAATATCTTCTACACTCCAACTCTTTCCCCAAACACAATTCACAACTTATGTCACATTTTTCGTTTTTGGCCATTTTTGCCTAATTTCAAGCACATTCAGATAAACACATGTACATCCGTTCAGTTTCTTGTCAGAATCTGTCTAGCGCCAGGAACCAGTAGCATCAAAAACCAGCCTTTTTGTACCTTTGTTTACTAAACAAAAGCGTCCCCCTATAGTACTTTACCCTCTATAGTATCGCTTGTAGTATTAGCTGAGTCCTTGTAAGTTAAGTACTCTATGGTATTCACCCTTTATAAGGCATGCTTTCAAATACCATACATTATTCTCATGATTCTTCTATGAAGCCACTCAGATATTTTAAAATCTGCCTGAAAGGCATCTGCAGTGCTTTCCTCAATCTTATTGAGTATTTCCTAGTTTACTGCAATTGAACAGAGAGAAAGGATATTTACACATAGCACTAAGATACCGATTATCTCCAAGACTCCTCATGTCTTTTTTAAAGCCATTCACCTCATGGAGATGATAAAGTAACCCACAGAAATGTTTGAATTGTGCAGATATCTACCTTGGGGAGGAGGAGGAACTGAAAACCCCAGGAACTGCTAGTCTGCATTTCTCCCCATTCTGCTCTGCATTGCAGCTATTCACTATTAAGGAAGAAACTGTTCATTCCTTAAAAATCTCGTGGCATGCTTTCGGTTCTGTGAAATGCAGTTAATGAACTGTGCACAATGATTTTCTGTTAGATCTTGGCCTTCCCTATTATTTAATTGGCAATTAGTTCAACACACCGCACCGCATGCACTGCTAATGTTACCAGGTTACCGGGACAGAAAGTACTTTTTCAGAAAGGAGCAGAAGCAAAGAAAAAGGGTATATGAAATTCCATCACTGGAAAGGATGTTTGAAACCCCATCACTACCAGCCCTTGGCAAAGACTAAAGAAGGCTAGCAGACTGAAAAAACCTGTCTCCATAGGGAGCATCCTGCCAAAGGTCAGTGTGATACTGCATAAAAGAACAGAATAAAGTGACCACAGCATTCTTCAGATTTCTTGGCTGTAATCCACTTATGAATCTTACAGTTTTTATTAGTTTCCCCTCCTTTTAATGAAAACTGAAATACAACACAACCATTTATATTTGCAACGTTTCTAGCTTCAATATAACAAGTGGAAGACAAGGAAGGAAAATATGAATACATTGGCTGCTGCTGCTTTTTCTGCCTTAATAGGACCATTATGGCTTTGGACTATAACCTGAATTCTCAGACAAGTCAGTCTAAGTGAATCTCAGGTTTTGAATGTGTCTTGAGAAGCCACCTGATTCACCACTGTGCTACTCCACCTTCTGAATAAGGTTATACAACATAAAAATAGAAACAATGCAGCACTGTACTAGGAGTATGTTTTAGCTGTACAATTTTCTGTTTGTATTTAAATAAATTTTCTAGAGGGTTTTGTGGGATAAGAAAGGTCATTTCAAGAGTTAAAATAGAAAGCAGATGATTTTAAGCACTATATGGACTCTTTTTTTCCTATGTTGAGAATTAGAGGCAACAATCTGTCCCAGTGTCTTGTAGCAGATAAAGAGTAAGTGATGTATACAACTATTGTGCATCCCCGCCGTGATGCAGCTGCTGCTTTTGTGTCACTAATGTACTCCCCTCTTGGCAGAGGAGGAATCTCCAGTCCTTTTTCAACAGGTGACAGGCAAAAATAAATTGCAAATACTTGAGTTGGCCTGTCAGGGGGCCAATTACCATTTCAGCTGACCAGAATTGCTTGAAAAGAAAAGCAAGGAAGAAGAAACATGACAGAAGACGACAGAAAAAGGACAGGAAAAAACAACAGAACTGGGCAAAAAGAAAAGTGGATTCAATTCTGAAAATATGAGCGGTCTCAAAATAAAATTAGGATAGTCTTCTAGTAGTTGTGCTGTTTTCCTTGCTTTCTTTTTTATTTCATGGGAGTAAATGCAAAGACCTGGCCCCTGTGGATCTTTTCTGGTATCTTAACAAAACACACTTTGCCCCTGGCAAGTTTTTACAGTTCATTATTTCAGTGATTTGGGTTTTAATGGAGTGCTGCATCTTATTCAGCAGTAAGCACTGGCATGAACTTGAGAGACAGCAGGGGTGGAAGAAGGGGAGGAGGCAGAAGGAAGGCTTTCTCATCCCTCCAATTATAAATCACTCCACAGCTTGCCCAGAGGAGGGAAGAGTACTGGCCTCAGGGACAAGGGTGCAAAGAAAAAACGGATAAACATGGTGATTTGGCTTAATAATATGCTTCCTACTATATCAAACTGGATTAGATACAGTTCATTTCCTGCAAAGGTTTCCCAAGCTTTGCTTTACATTGCCTTGTGCCAAACCAGAGAGCTGTTTCCTGCTATTCCATACACGTGGCTTTAGCAGAAGGATCCAGCTTTAGTACGAAGTTGGCTGCTGCATGGTCCTGATGGCGAGTCTCAGCATGTGACACATCCGGCTCTGAAGATTGCTCATAAATTGTCCCCCAGAACCTCAGCTGGGTGAACAGTGACAGGTAGATGACAAAGATCTCTCTCACAGATGCAATTTTACCACATGTAACAGCTTAGAACAAACCAACTTAGAGACTGTATAATGAGTGGCAGTCCTAACACAATACCTACATGTTTCTTTCCTTCAGAGTTTGCAGAAGGCATGCCAGTACATATGGTGTTGCTGGTTTTGTAATCCACAGTGTAAGGTGTTTGATTTGACTTAATTTATATGTAAAAATGAAGTGGAGAGAAACATAACTGAAAATCACCAATTTACCGCCAGCTCTTATCTTCATGTTTGAATGGGTATAAAATATGAGTCCTTTGGGAAAGGGAATGAGTGATGCCACTGGAGGCTTGCCTGAACAAGTGTCAAATGATAGGAAGCTCAGATAATGTAGTCATCAGCTGCTGTGTCCTGTCCTTCACCCAGCATCCCACTGAGCCTCTTGCCTTTGCAGCCAACAGTAAATAATAGCAGATTTGTGGATTCATACACAGATACCTTCTATCAGGAAGGAGTGGCTTATATCACCCAGATTGCACAGAAGCAGATCCTCAGGGAACTTTAAATGTTTGCAGCTCCTGACATGTCCGGTATCATGCTTTCCACCATAAAGAAACCTACTGGCTTTTTTCAAAATGTTTTATTAGAAATAAAATAAACTGCTCTCTGTCAGATCTGAAAACACTTTTCAGAAGTTTCCCCTAAAACTTAATTTCAGGTACAAAGACAAGGTTGCACCGGTATTCTTCTCTAGCACAGAAGCACAGGGCTGGCACTCATTGTCACAAAATGGGGGAAATAACAGTGTCCGAAGGTGTGCTTCTGTCTGCCTCTAGAACTGCTGTACAGGAAATTATTATTATTAGAATTAAAAAAGAAGAGCTGGTACTGAACAATAGTAAGTATCTAGGTAGTAAACTAGTATACCAAATAAACCTGGTATACTGCTAAGTATACTAAGTAGTGAACTAAACAGTAACAAAATTTCTAAATAAAAAAATAATAAACTGAATATGGTCTTAAAAGCATTATGTTCTTAGCATGTGGCTGCAGGTTACATGGAAAGAAGACAAATATCTATTTTTTTAATAACTGTTTATACAGAATATTTGGTAAAAATTGGAAAGTTGTTCAAATTCACATATTTTCAGATATGATAGAAGATTTTGTTTTATCGATGTATATCAAAGTTTAAAAGATTGTATTCATATTAATATGAATTCATTGTATTCATATTAATATCAAATAAACTATAATTATATCCTCTCTTAAATCTCAAAACTGATAATGACTGATAATGTTTGCATTTATAAATCTGGGGCTTGAGGACTCAACACACCTCACTGTGCCAAGTTTCCCATTAAGCATAGGGTGAATTGCTCAGACAGACAGAGCTGGTCTGATTCCTGCCATGCTAAAAAACAGTGCTTACCACAGATTCTGGGAATGCCCTTGATGGAAGTTAACTTCTGCTGTTCTTAAGGTGTATCTTTGTATTTTGCACACCTCCATAGGATCATAACCCAGTTATGAGAATGGGCTGTGAGAAGCCTCCCCGAGGCCTCCACTCATGCATGTGCTGACCCTGGGGTCAGCTGACTTCAGTCCCGACTGGCAATTCAGACTGGCAATCCAGACTCTTGCCTGACTCCTGATTTCCATCACTGGATCTCCTCTGCTCTTCTTACTCAGTTATAAATAGAGAGGTGTATGTCTACATACGCGTACGTGTATCTGAGTATGGTTTCAGTCATAAGAAAAGGAAGGATTCGCGTGTTTGCGTGCGCATGTGTGTATGAAAGGCGAGTGGGGAAGGCTGTGGCCGCAGGCTGAGCATGTAAACAGGGACAGTAGCGAGGTGACGTGTGTGGGCAGAACAAATGGTACTGGTGTCACTGAGGACACTGGCTCTGCCTTGGCTCACGCAGTGCCTTCCCCTGCCGAGCAGCCTGCTCTTCCAGGCCCTGAGAAATTGCATCATCTCCTTCTGAAGGCAAACAAAGAGCTGAGCTTGTACACAATGGGAAGGCGACACAGAATAGGTAATTTTTGTAGAATGTAACAATTTGCATCAGATATGATGAGGTCACAGAAAGACATTTTGACTTTATTGTATCCAACAGCTTAAACAGCTTAGTAGAGTTAAGCTAAGATGAAGACAACTGGCTAGCTTTCATATCAAGGAGACACTTCCATACTCTGCATGTCTGAAGGAAATAAAATGAAATTAAGAGTTTAAAACTTTCCTGTGCTCTCTGGAAGCAGCCAGCCAGAGGATTATTACTGTTCATTGCCAGCCAAACTTCAAGTTCCATTTGCAGAGCCAGAGAAGAACTCCAGGACGATCACTGAAGCGTTATCCATGCTTTTGTAATCGGATGGCAAGTTTCCTATGTCATGAAAGCAGCTGGAGACTGCTTACTTCCAAATGCCCCGATGCCAAGCTTGTTTGTCCCAGTTTCAGAATGTTACAGCAAAACAAAGCCGATTCGCACACATTATTTTCTAGTTTTCTGCAACATCTTCGTCTTCACTAGCCTGTTTTGAACTACCAATCGTTAACAAGTGAAGGTGATTTTTATCACAAAGGTAGTTGTTCAAAAGTTAATTTTGGAGATATCCATTAACTGATGTTGTCTACTGATAGTATGTAAGACATTTGATGACATCTCTGCTTTTTAACTGCCTGTAAAAATACATATATAATAAAAAAGGATAAGCACATGTACGATATTATGTATTTGTACATCAAAATTATTTGTGTTTTGCTTGTTTAATGCCAATCTTGCTTGTAAAAATTCCATCATTTTATTAGACCATGAAATGTCAAAAGCATTCTACCTTTACTCACCATAACATGCAGAATTATTCTTTTCTTACAAGTTTAAAAAAAGTAAGGGAAAACAACAGTGGTAAGAAAAGTCTATCCTCTTTCAGCTGATGTTCTGCCAATACTTAATTGTCATTATTCTGCAAACATTGATAGAAACTACCCACCAACTAATCTTACAGTTTCCATACACTGAGGAATTAGAATAATAATTGTACTTAATAAACAAATAATTTTAAACCATTTATAAGTATTTGTAGTACTCAGTTCAAGAAAAACATATGTATCCACTGAGACAGTCATTCAGGTGCAGATTCATTCAATTGTCCTGCCTTTTCTCGTTTCCAAAGCTGAAGTCTTCTATGTGGCTTAGACTGAATGAAAATCTTCACACAGCTCTATGCTGTATTTTTCTTTAAAGTGTTATGTCACTTTAAAAATCCTGCTACAGTTCCTATCTTTCCAGGAATACCTAAAAATTCAGCAATCACGGTTCTGTACCTCGAGGTTCTTTGTACTATCATTCTATGTATCACCACCACCATTATGTTCCTTCTTTGACACCAAATCAGGCCTGAAGACATGGACAACTGCTTTCCAAGGAAAGTAACTGCATTAACATGAACTTTTATTTAGTGCTAAGGTAGTAAAAAAAAGCAACCTATTTTTGTATAGATAACTGATACATAGCCTTTTAGTTCCCTTCTGAGCCTCTAATTTTTCCTTGTCTTTCAGCCTGTAATGAAGGATTTCCCACACATGCTTCCTTTCAAATGTCACAGAAAAGCAACTGCTTATTTTTAAAAAGCACAATAAAAAGGTCTGTCTCTATAATTTAAAATAAAATGCCATCATGGGACTAAATTTGAACTCTATCCATTTCACGATGTGTACAAGGTCACATAACTCCCCAAAGACAAACTGCCTTAGGACAGATATATCTTTTGTCAGTGCAAGGAAAGACTCACACAAACCCACAAACTGTCTCTCAAAACTAAACTATAGTTTTTGCAGCAATAAATTAACATTCAGTTCAGGAGATCACCTGCATTACAAATGCCAAAACAAACCCAAACAAAATAAGGAGACACTAGAGATAGAAGCTACATCCTACAATCTGTTTTGTTCTGATCTCTGGCAATTAGAGAGAAGAAATATTTCATAGCCTACAAGCTCCAGGGTGAACTAACAGGACTTACCCTGTCATAGCTGCCAAGCCCTGACTGATCTGTGCCCTCCTCAAATACTTAACTTCCAAGAGACCAGTTCTCACTGTTCTGCCAGGAACTGATTGCAGCAATTCAGAGCCAATGAACAGTGCTGTCATGAAAGGACATTTTCTGTAGGAAGAAGATCCAGCCTGTCTCCAAGAGGGGACAGAAAATGCCTTAAAACACCTGTTGTATAACCTGCTTCTTTGCAGTTCGCTTCTTTGCTGTGAGTACATCAGACACGATAGTGATAGTGTTTTTGCTGGATCTTAAGATAATAAGGCATTTCCAGCAAAGTTCACACTTTCCAGCACACTGAATTGATCAGTGGTGGCAAAAGTCTGCCCACGCTCATCTACAGGGGTTTGGTGGGCTTGCAGGCCACCTTAGCAATGCTTTTTACGAGCAGATTTTGCTTTTAAATATGATGTAAGCATGAAGGGGAAAATTATTAAATGTGCTAGACAGTACTAGAAGCAGAAGTCCTGACTGGGTTAAAAACAGTAGAGGAAACACTGATGGCAATTCCACCATAGTCCCTTTCTACTGTCTTCTGAAGAAGAGAAGACAACCGGCAAAGCATCTCATCTGCTGTAGTCAGCAATATCAGATAGTTGCAATGGAGTTTCCTAGGATGGGACTTTCCCATTTACATGGTATAGACTAAGGTTTTACTGTAAATGGTATCAAATTTCACTATGTAACTAGCTGAAAGCACCTCCAAGCCTTCACTGTCTCAGCTTTATTATCTTATAGCTATTCAAATTTGGACGTTTATTCCATTTTATTATCATTGGCACAGTTACACAAAATTGGCACCTTACAGTGATCCTTACACATAATCACTTAGACTGAATTTGGAGACTGAGTCATGGCTAAAAATTGATTTGAATAGAGCTTTATTCATTTAAGCTGGGAGATGAACAGTTCCAGAAGTGGAGCATAGAGTCCACTTCTCTGATTACTTTGATTTTCAGTAACTGCATTGCTGTAATTTCTCAGCAATACCCAATAGTTCCTTCATGTGCTCCTGTAAATAATTTTGTTACAAACAGTAATTTCAGTAGAGTGTAACTGCTGGGCAATTACCTCTTTTATGGAGAGACATTTGCAAATGTTTGAGAGAAATGAGACTGAAGCCTAGCAAAAGGTACTTCAATAATTAACTGTTATAGAATAGAAAATTCCTTAAGGGTCTGTGTGAAAAAAAGTAACATACACTATATGAACAAACTGTAGAGCACAGAACATTATTTAAGTGGCATGGGTTCTCTATTAAACCCCTTTTACTTCTTGCTGAAGAAGCTTAAAGTTGAAGGGACAAACTGCAAATCTCATGGTTTCTCCTAAAGCTCTGGAAGGATGTGCACTTATTACTGAATACAGCCTGATTTTTTATAACGCAATACAGAATGCATTTTTTCTTGATACTGATTAAGCCACCAGAGAGGTACTAAACTCCTTTTATTTCCACCAAATGGCAACTTCCAGGGATGCTCATAACCTGACGCTTCATTACAGTGAGTCTCAGTAGTAGTTACAGTTGTTCAGCACCTATCAAAGTTAAGTCCTTTGTCACTCTAAAGTTGATTGGTTTAATTTTAACACATACCTGGCCGTAATGTGAGATTTTCATCAATTAATGAAAAGACTTAGTAAATGCTATAATAAATAATACTTGTAAGGAATACATTCAACTGACCTGAAAGATTAAAGATTAACACAATTTTAAAGAGGCTCTCTTTGCTGGTAAGTCTGGTGCTTTAATTCTTCCTTAGAATTAAAATTTATATGCAATTTTTTTTTTAATTATATCTCTATTTTTGAGAAAAAATCTACCCATTTTCATAAAGAATGAATAAACGCTTAATCTCCATCACATGCCTAGACACCCAGCATCTTTCTTCTGCTACTCTTCTATTTGTAGACAACAGCATTATCCTGGCAACAGTGAGACAAAACCCACTTGCTGCTAACAAAGTTAAGCCAACTTGCCTTTGCACTGTGGAGAAGCTGCCTTCATGCAAGGTGCTAAGGTTTTGAAATTTTGTTGAAATGAACAGAAGAATGTGAGACTGAAAAGAAGACTGAGAAAACTAGAAATTTCTACACTGAATATGTAGAAGATTTTTTTTGTCCTTGGTGTGGAGAATGGCTGTATTCTCTCAGTTAGATATTACAGTACTAAGCTTGCGATGCACCAGCCTGTTCAGATGTGGAGTGTTTTAAGTAGATGAATACTTGGTAAGATTTCCTAACAAAACTTGCTTTGTTGTGAGGGGTTTTTTTTCCAATTTAATACATTTTATCTTACATATTTTATGAAATATAATATCTCATGAAATTGAGATAGAAATACAAACTAAATTACATTGTATCACAGGTGTTTTGGTTCTCTGGTTGGTAGTGCAGTCATACATTTAATATAATTAGGTAATAAACATGTATCAGTATATCTGAAGACAAGCACATTTTAAAAACTTGCTCTTTGAGGATTTTTCCCCAGGTGATATTAGGATAGTGATGGAATGTTCTTTTCTGCCATGTTGGAATTGGGAATATGAGTGGGCTTGGGTGTTGTTACAAGTGACACTTCTTACCAGTAATGACATTTAGGTTATATTTTGCTTCAATTCTTTTTCTTTGTCAACAGATATTTCCAATAAATTCTTAGTGTTAAGAAGATTTATTCTAACAGCACTGACAGAGATAATAACACTAAAAGTTTGATAAATAATTTAGAAACTTACCTACATTGCTACAGGGTCCTAATTTGTGGAGTTTAGACCTAAAGTTCTCTTAATCAGGGAGTGTCTGTTCTGCTTCATTAGAAAATGTACAGGACACTGGTTATCACTATAATTGTGCTATAAACAATCAGTACAAGCCCCAAGGTTTTCTACAGAAGCTGTAATATCCTATAGTTTATAGTAGCTATTTGCATGCTATACAGACTCAGTGGAAAAGCAGCACTATGTTAAAATATCCATTCAAGAAAAGCATTCATGGTTTGGAAATTTAATTAAAAACAGCTAATGATTTTAAACACGCTTCTTTTCTTTTTTAAAAAAATTAATCAAGTTAATGCTTGGGAAATCACATTTTAATGGGTGATTTTTCAAACGCATATCTTTTATGGTTGCATCATCTAGAAGCAAAGGCTAATACTCTGAAGCACATCCTGAAGCCCTGTTATTACAAACTTAAGAGCAGAGTCATTCAAGACACTGTCTATAGGTGGAGGATAGAGATCTCCTGACTTCGAAAACAGGTCAGCATGCCTAAGATCTAAACGTCTTAGTGGGTGCTTGATTGTCTTCTTTCACTTGCCCCCTCCTAAGAGTGGCAAAGCAGACTATCCACCGAGCTCATGCAGCTCACTTGGATGGATAAAGGTAGGTGTGACGAGCCTGGTCCCTGGCTCTTAACATTTTGACATATTAAAAAATGACAGGATCTGTATCTTCTATTCCTTTTAGGAGCAAACCTGCAAAGAGTAAGACGAAGTGCTTATAAAGAGCACAGTTTTGAAATCATTTCTGATTTAGTGACAGTGTCTGGTTTCCAGTTTTATCTTCTCTGATACATACCATGTCTGTCTCTACACAGACAGTTATGGTCCCCCTCAGAAAAGAATATGGCATTCAACAAAACAAAAGAAGCTGAAAAATGGAAATAAATACATGATTTCTCACTTTGCAGAACTGGCCTCTTCATGTATTGTGTCTCAGGGGAAAATAAAAATAAAGCATCGTAATTTCTGTTGGAGAAGCTACTTTCAGGTTTTTTATATGAAAAGCCTTACTAAAATCCAATATTCTCAGTTCTGCTGATAGTAGAAAGACCCAATAACAGTAAGTTACTGAGAGAAGAATCTAGCATTTAACTGGTCTCAGGTACATCTCTAACAGTAAAGAGCAACTTCACAAACTGCTGAAATTATTTTTGAAAATGGATGCATTTAAAAACTAGTCACTCCTTCTAATTGATATAATACATCTAGAGGGCAGCTGAATGCCAGACAGTTGTTACCGCCGTGAAATTTTCATCTAGTAAGTGTGACAATTAACATCCTAACCGCATTTGTCTCCTGCTAATGCTGAGTATCAAGAGACCAAATTGAGCACAACCCGTTAAAAACCTGAAGAGAAATTTAATATAGGAATAACGGTTTGTAGCCAGCTGAGATTTAACATTTCTCTTACGTCAAGTAGAAGGACTCATGGTTTCAGCTTCTGTTGTCAACAGTACAAATAAACATGAATTCATCCCTAATAAGCACTACAGGAAGTCAGCTATGCAATCTTAATGATCCTAGACTCTTTTGCTAAAGTATACAGTTTGTAATCTCAAGCAGATTCCAGAATTCTATGTCAATTAGGATATCATGCAGAGCAACAAAAAAGGCAGCACCAGCTGGAGGCAGTCATTGAGTCTCACTGTCAATGCAGCAGTAAAAGAAATCCTGTTCTACCAGAACAAAAACCATAAAACAAAAGATAAGATGAACTGGGTCAGGGCGTAAAGCAATCCCAAACTGCCACCTTCAAATGGCTGAGTACTAAAGACCTTTGGGTAACTTACAAGTCAGCAGATTGGGAGCTGTCTAACTGGATGCCACCACCGGATGTCACTGGTGCTTCCACAACAAGCCACTGCACGCGCATTTATCAGGCTGCAAATCTTGGAAATAGCAGTACTGGGAGTTCGAAATACTGTCATGGTAACACTTTCCTTTAAGTTGCTTTTCACTTTTATCATCTCTCCAGTTTACTCCAGAAGCCGAAATTACTCAGTAAGCCTCAATAATACTTGAAGTGAAGGAAGAAAATATAATTTTACAGCTAGCAATCATACTGCTTCAATTATCCTAATCCTAACATAATGTTTTGTTTTTCTTTAAAGCAGGTATAGCAGGCCTTCTGGAATATCATCTGTTGTACTTACTCTTCTGTCTACTCAACACAGAATTGAAAATTTCCTTATTGTGTGCTAGCATCTTCATGTTCTATCACACCATGAATTTTACTGGCGAGGTAAAATGTGATACACACTTACCACAAATCTAAACAGCAGGTTTTTGCAGTAGGTTGGTCCTGACAGCTAAAGCTGGAAACCGCCAAACTTTATGCATATACTGTTATCTTGCTTTGGAATTCAGTTATGATACGAGTCCTTTCACCTAAAATGATACAGCTATAATGAAAACAGTATTTTTGCTCTTCTGATTATTTACTGTAGTCCAATGGCAAATATAGAAAGAAGGGAAATAAACATCTTAATCATATAAGTTTTATATTAAAGCATCCTCCTCTGCTGATTGGCTCTGTGAAGGGAGCAAACCCAGGAACTCACAAAGCAATGGATACTGGAGACCCACATGCAGCCTGTACCCACAGCAAACAGGGCACTTCCCTGGAAAACAGTTTTCTACAAGAATCTCTTTTTGTAGATTAATAAGCAGAAAATAAGAGAAACAAACTGTAGGCATAATATGTTGGTTTTGACAATGGAACAAGGCTACAGAGGGAACCCTCAGACATTTTGCTGTGCAGCAGATCCATAAAGGTGAGGAAAGGGGGCACAACACTGAGACAATGAAGAGAGCTGAAGATAGAACACTCTTCAAGGCAATAAAATCTAAGCTATCTGTAAAAAATCACAGGAGATCATGATACCAAGTTACTGAAGGTAAAACGGTAAAATAGCAGATGAAATTCAGTTCTGATAACAGAAAGTGATGAACACTGAGAAAAGTAACTGCGCATACAGAAAAACAGGGTCTAAATCAGCCATTACCACTCAACCTCCCCCACATTTTACTGTGAGTAAAGTCTCTAAAAATATCAATCCAGTTCTCAGCAGCAGTCGAAAGGAACTAGACTTGGGAATACTACTGGTCCAGTTGTAGCTACGAAGACTTCTATATAAAGGCAATGGTAGTTTCGCAACCAAAGGTATCTCATATGGGTGGAAAAAACTAAAAAGCCTTCAGACGTTCCGACTCTTCTCTGGCTCTTAGCAGCAGCAGCAGCCTTCAAAGCTTACTACAAGCTGAGAACAGTAATTTTGAGTTCAACTTAACTATGTCATGCAGCTACATCATGTTGAGCGGAAAGGGGGTGTTAAGTATGCTAACTCTAATGGGAAGCTTTAAATGAGCTCTCCAAACACCGTGCGTGAACTTGGCTTTGATGGAGAAAGAAGCCTCACACTGTCATATATCCACAGATGTCACATACAGCCTTCCAGGAGAAACCATACAGAAAAATCATTTAATAATTGTAATCCACACGGAAAAATGATCCTACCTCATGTATTTTTCATCTGCTCTTACTACTCAAGCAACCCCTCAGCTTTGCTAAGCTCCTGAATAGGAGCAGCTCCTCCTCACACAAACATACGCTGCCACTGGAACCAGCTCACGCCAGGGCAGGAAACGCAAGACTTGGTGACCATCTGCACGACCTGCAAACAGAAGTGCTGCTCCGGCAAGAACCATCCAAACTCCTGCATGGCCACCCATACATTTGATACAATGCACCGAATGCCTTTATCACAGGTGCCTATGTGGCTAACACTAAACAACCATTTGACAAGAACAAATGATTTTCCTTCTCAAATCAGTGGAGCTAAACAAGTATGAGCATTCTTGCTGATCTGCAACCTGGAAAAAATATTTTAAGGAGGACATATATTAGTGCCTTGCTATTCCCAGGCACTGGAGAGGATGTGCTATATTACATGCAGGTACCCTCTCCCCACATCTAGTTCACATTCTTTTAGGTGTCCATCTTTCAGATGGACAACAAGCAGCAACCTAATTCAGCATGCACAGATAAAGAGATGTTATTCAGACTACAGAGAGACATTAGATTCTGCTTCCTCATTTAGAAAACACTCACTTCAATTTCCATAAGCTTCGCGTTCTTTTGGATTTATCTGCTTTCTACTCCCTCCAGCTCGTGAAGGAAACAGCTATCTTTCCTTGCAGTCATGGCAAGGTCACTTGCTGCAAACCGGGAAGAGAAAACTGGCTGCAATTACTGGATGTAAGCACAAGCACTCATTCTCCTTACTTGAGAAACTGAGCTATTGCTATCAATTACATGTATTTAGCTTTTCCCTGGCAAGCATAAATGCTTGCATACAGAAATTACAGCTGCTCCGATGTCCCCAAAAGGAAGAAGCGGAAGTAAAATAAATTATAATAATTTGTTTTTATTGCTTTCCACTTAAGTTCTATGCTTTTAATTACATAATGTTACAATTAATAATTTAAAACATATTTTCATTTTTTTTAAACAGCTTTCTCTAGTGTTTTGTAAGCTTAGGCCACAAAATACTCAAGCTTTGTAAAAGCTTCTAAAAATCTATTGTATTGCTTGTGGGCTCAGAATAAATAATTTGAGACTCACAGTTAAGCATCCTAATTGATTTGATGGACCATTTTTCATATATATGTATTATGTCAAAGAAATTTACCCCTATAATTAATAAAAATGCAGTAAAATATATTATTTTACACCCTATATGTTTAGTAGTTAAGACACAACTGAAATTTACTTACTAAGAGTTATTTCTCTGTAAGAATTCTGTGTGCACAGACTAGAATCCACAGCATTTTTGTATTCCTTATGTATGCTATATTCTTTTGCAGTCATTGATGCCACATGCTTAGTAACAGTAAGTTAATTATTAGGAATTTAACACAGTATGTAATGGTATTGGTTTTTGTGGAAAAAAACAGCAAAGAAATTAATGTATTTATGTATGTTATGAGAGAAAGCAGCAATTATTCTTTAAAAAATTAAATCTTCAGTGGAATGGCAACTCAAAACTGCATATAAATTCTTGTATTTGTTAAGTGTGACATACCAGGGAAGATTAGTTGGGATCATTAGCAGGAAACCATCCCTCCCAATTCTGCTGAAGTTCTTCGAGGAAGCCAACAAGAAAATCAACTTAATTGCTCATTAACAGTGAAAGAACCCCAAACCTCATCAGTGTTACTAGGAAAGAAACAGAAACTTCACCAGAAAATGTCATGACGCCATCCTAGAGATGCTGACATCCCCATCTTAGGTGCTTCAAACAGTTCTGGGATTTTCATTCTCCTCCACTCCAAAACACTGTAGGTGGAAGTGTACCAGTGACAGACCCTGCATTGACCCCAGAAGCAGTGAGGAGGAACCAGTACTGAGGACCTCATGCCCATACCTCACACCACCTGCACTTCAGGCATTCCACTTCTGCCCAGCTCTAGTGCTGTGGCACAACTGAACCCTGGCAGTGTCCCATCAGCCTAGGACTCAGCTGTCTGTGGGGCCAGACTCAGCTTAGCACAGCCCAGCTGGGCAACCACTGCTCCAGTTTATTCATGAAGAGTGATAGGAAAGCATAAAACACTACATGAGCTACAGTTATGTGAGGTAAGAGAAGTGCAGAAAGCAGTGTAATTGTTGAGAAGGTAAAATACAGCAGCACAGCAGTTCATGAGAAAAAACCAGTGGCTTAGAACCGTTAGGTTTCAAAGATTTAAATTCCCAAGTTTTAAAACCCCAAGAATAAAAAACAGGACTTGGGAGGTGGCAACTCAGGAACACTGCAGATAATAAATCATCATTTCCCCACATGGCTGATGCCCATTGTAGAACATCAGGACACATGAAACATCTTTTTGAGAGCGGTGTTTGGTAGCTTTTTAGTCCTATCTATTGCATATACTAAGTAATGAATTAGCCTTTGTATTCCCAAGCTTATATTCCCAAGTATATATTCTGCTTGCTAAGTCTCTTGAGGGACAGATTACTCATGCAATGTGTTCCAAAGAGAGTATTCATTTAAAATAAAGATGCATGTGAAGCACAAGTTTCACATCAGTTTCCTCAGCAGAAATTCAGTTTGTGTACTGCCTGCACCTTTATAGGGAAGAAGGAAAATCTGGCGATTGCCATCAAAACTCACTCCACGGTAGGCATGTGTAGTGTGGATCTCACTACTGATTATGTAAGGATGTCAAGTTTCTTTGAATCAATTCAAAAGCAATTACACAATCAAGCAATACAGAAATCTCTAAAACACAATTAAGCCCAAAGATGGCAGCTGTGATTTGGGAATTCCCAAAGTAACAAATTTCTGGGGATAAACAGAACATCGTAGGAGTACATTATGCAAACTTTTCCCTTTTTTTGATACTCTTCCTTCTTCATACGTTATTTCAAAGTCAGGGAGAGAAAATACTAGGCCAGATAGATAGACTATTTTGAAATCTTACATAATTCCTGTTTCCACACAGTTTCGACAGTATGTATTCCGTATGCAAACCAGTAAATCTGACATACATGCCCCTTTGCATCCAAAAGAAATAGGCAGTAGTTTGTTTTCCTTCCATCTTCCTATTACAAAATATGAGCCTTTTCAGAGGTGCTTTCTTTGACTTCACTTTGCTTGTCATGTCAAACTGCTGCCTTAGCCAGATGAATGACTTTGCTCAAGTACTGCATAGAAGTTAGGTGATATTATATATATATGCTCTAAAACCTCTTCATACACAGTAAAACACTCAAATATCAGTGACAAGAAAAGCCAGGATAACCAGGCCTCTTAGTTTAGCCACAATGGCTCTGGAATATGTCTCTTCCCTGCAAACTCAAAGGTCTACCTAACACAGACAGTTTCCTTTCAAGACAGAATATTTCTGTGCTCTCCCCTGTTCACTCTGTACTAAAATGACACAACAAACCGAACTCAGTCCATACTTGTGTATTTGCTATAAGCTTAAAATTCTAGCATTGTGTCCAAATGCTGGCTGTGTGGGACACTGTCCCCTCTGAAGAACTCAGTCCTGTGATTACACAAGCTCCCTGGCAAAGGGAGAATCAAGCTGGGAACAACAGGGTCATAGCTTCGCTAGGAAACTCCAGGCATTAACACAGGAATAAGGATGGCTGCGTATAGTGTCTCAAATAGGGCCATGTACTGTAAAGCAACTGCAATTACTCTTTGGATGCATGAGGTTTGTATGACAGTCCACACAATGATGAAGGACAGGCCTTTAGTACGCACTGACAAAAAACTTAGTCCTCCATGGAAAACAATTTTTCTAAAAAAAATAGCCCTCTATGGAAAACAATTTTCTAAGACACATATTTTGGGTTTTGGAGGAGGGGAAAAAAAGAACACTGTTCACTCAGGTAATTTCAAAGCCAGTACTTAAATCAAATGGATTTTCAGGACACTGAAACTCATTTCCTCTGCTAAAAGCCCACACCAACCCAACATCTATCGTTCCACCCGTAGTGAGTCATTTTACCACTCAGATTTTTGTAAAGAGAAAAGAAAAAGGTTTTTTCAGTCCCCTAATTATCACATAATCACAAATTTATTTCCACTTTGAAGAAAGACCAGAGGCAAAAAAAATTGTGTTAAGAAGGAACTGTCTAAGAAGATAATTAATCTATGAAAACATTGATGATCTTTGTTGATGATCTGGGTGAAGGGATTGAATCTACCATTGGCAAATTTGTGGACAGCAAGTTGGATCAGTGTGTTGATCTGCTGGAGGGTGTGAAGGCCCTGCATAGGGACCTGGACAGGCTGGATTGATGGGCTGAGACCAGTAGCATGAGGCTGAACAAGACCCAGTGCCGGGTCCTGCACTTGAGTCACAACAACCTCAGGCAGCGCTACAGGCTGGGGGCAGAGTGGCTGTAAAGTTGCCAAGCAAAAAAGGACCTGGAGGTGCTGGTTGACAGTGACTGAACGTGAGCCAATGTCTGCTCACGTGGCCAAGAAGGCCAATGGCATCCTGGCTTGCAGCAGCAATAATGTGGCCAGCAGTACCAGGGCAGTGATGATCACCCTGTACTCAGCACTTGTGAGGTCACACTTCAAGTCGTGTCCAGTTCTGGGCCCTTCACTACAAGAAAGGCATTGAGGTGCTGTGTCCAGAGAAGAGCAATGGAGTTGGTGAAGGGTCTGGAGCTTGTGTCCTACAAGAAGCAGCTGAGGGAGCAGAGGGTGTTTAGCCTGCAGAAAAGGAGGCTGGAGGTGACTTTATTGCTCTGTACAACTACATGAAAGGAGGCTGCAGACAGGTGGGGATTGGGCATCTACCAAACAACCAGCAACAGAATAGGGCTTAGTCTCAAAATGTGCCAGGGGAGGTTTAGGCTGGATACTAGGAAGAATTTCTTCACAGGAAGGGTGATTAGACATTGGAATGGACTGCGCAAGAAGGTGGTGGAGTCACCATTGCTGCACGTATTTAAGGAAAGACTGGACATGGCACTCAGTGCCATGCTCAAGTGGACATGGTGGTGTTTGGTCATAGGTTGCACTCGGTGATCTCAGAGGTCTTTTCCAACCTACCTGACTCTGTGATTCTGTGATTGGGAACTAGTGAAGTGGGAGTGCCTGCACTGCCCTAGCAGGAGAGCTCATATGTGATCCAGTGTCAGGTATAAGTTGTAGTTTCTATTTTAGTAAAGCTGAGTTCTTAAAGGTAGGTTAAAAATTCAAATATGGTATTTTAAATAAAAATTACTTGCATTTTAACACTGTGACTCTACATATCCATTTGGAGTTGAGTGGAATTAGCTTGTCAGCATTTTTGAAAGCTTAATCATGTTTACTTAAGGGTCTAAGACCCTGACTTTAAAGGCTCAAAACTAAGTTTCTTGCTTCTTGAAGTTGCAAATCATATAAATACCATCTCAGGGACAATGGTCCAACCTCTGAAGGTCCAAAGGTGACACAGCAAATCCACTGACTTTTATCTTCGAGACACCCATTATTGGAAGCCTTCCATCTGATATTTTAACACTTCAGTCTATCCATTTTCTAATTTTATTGATCTCATACTTTACCGTGTGCTTTTGGCAATATCATTAGATTTATGTGTAACAAAAAATGAATCTTTAACTTATTATTTTAAAATAGAATCATAGAAGATCCTAATTTGAAAGGGTCCCACAAAAATCATCAAATAAAATTCCTGGCCCAGCACAGGACGGTCCTGAAGAGTCACACCATGTGCCTGAGAGCATTGTCCAAACATGTCTTGCACTCTGTCAAGCTTGGTGCTGTGACCACTTCCCTGGGGAGCCTGTTCCAGTGCCCAACCACCCTCTGGGTGAAGAATCTTTTTCTGGTATTTAACCTAAACCTCCTCTGACACAGCTTCAGGCCATTCCCTTGGGTCCTGTCACTGGTCACCACAGAGAAGAGATCAGTGTCTGCTCCTCTGCTTCCCCTCACGAAGAAGCTATAGACTGCAATGAGGCCTTCCCTCAATCTCCTCTCCTCCAGGCTGAACAGACCAAGTGACCTCAGCCACTTCTTGTATGGCTTCCCCTGAAGGCCTTTCACCATATTTGTAGCTTTCCTTTGGATGCTTTTTAATCACGGAATATTTTCCTTATATTGTGGCTCCCAAAACTACACAACATATTCAAGGTGAGGCCACCCCAGTGCAGAGCAGAGCGGGACAATCCCCTCCCTTGCCCGGCTGGTGATGCTGTGCCTGATGCACCCCAGGACACGGGTGGCCCTCCTGGCTGCCAGGGCACTGCTGATTCAAATTCAACTTGCCATAGACCAGGATCCCCCTTTCTGCAGTGCTGCTTTCCAGCATCTCCTTCCCCAGTCTGTACATCCAGGGCTGCCTTGTCCCAGGTGCAGAATCTGGCACCTCTTTCTGTTAAACTTCATACTACTGGTGATTGTCCAGCCCTCTGATTTGTTGAGGTCTCTCTGCAGGGCCTCTCTGCCTCTGAGGGAATCAACAGGTCCTCACAATTTAATGCTGTCAGCAAACCTACTTAATATACCTTTGCGCATCCAAGTTATTTATGAAGACAGTGAAGAGCACTGGCCCTAAGATGGAGCCCTGTGGAATGCCACTGATGACCAGTCACCAGCCTGGTGTCACTCCATTCACTATAACCGTTTGTGCCTCACCTGTGAGCCAGTTGCTCACCCACCACGTGATGTGTTTATCCAGCTGAGTGCTGGACATTTTATCCAGAAGGATCCTGTGAGAGACAGTATCGAAAGCTTTACTGAAATCCAAAAAGGTTACATCAATTGGCTTCCCTTGGTCAACCAAGCAGGGACAATTGGAAAACTTAGTTAAGTTCTGTAACTTTTTTTAATTCCCCGAAGTTTTAATAGCAAGCATCTGTATAGACAACTCTTAGAGTTATTTCTAACCCACCCAGGCTGCCATTTTGGGAAAAATATACTGATGCATCAAATAACTTCAGATCAGAGAGGAAAACACCCTCATCCAAACATCTACTTGCAGACAATCATTTGAGACTCTGCAGTTTGGGGAGGCAGCCCCACTGCACTCCAGCCTAGGGAACTGATGTAGTCTAAAGCATGGAAGATCTGCAAGAGTCTGAAGCACTCAGAACACACACAGACAGGCCCAGGGTCTGGCCTCACTGCACCACCAGCTTACTGAGGAACACAGCTGCGCCATGTTGTGGTGTGTGGTGTAGGCATGGCCTAAATACTTAATGCCTGAGCACTAACTAATATTCACAGAAAACAGATGGGTTGGAGGAGATTCCAAATGCCTGAGGCTCTTTTTTGTCCTCATCCTGCTCCTGTATGGAGTATCTGGCAGCTGTACTCTATGTTTTCATTTGTTCTGAATCAAACTTCTCTCTGCTCTTGTCCTACTCATTTCTTTTTTCATACTCTGCTTGTGACTCTCTCTGCACATGTCTGTTTTATGAATCTGCTTCAGTAGGGAAACCTGTGTTTGGCCTATCACAATATTTACCTTTGAGTCCAGGGAGAATTTTTAAGCAGCACTTTCAATGCTAGATTAATCTGTTACCTTGTTCTACACTGTCTTGCTACAGAAATCCTCTTGAAGGTCTTTTAATTTTTTTTTTTACCTATGGTTTAAAATACAATAAAGAGGTTTTTCTTTTAATATGACCTTTGAACTTAGATGATAAAGTTAAAAACACTTCTGCAAACTGCTCTGGTTTGTGTAACAAAATAATTCAACCCCTAATAATTATGTTCCGACATCTCATGAGAATTGTGTTGCTCCTTGAGCTCCTTTAAAAAAAGTCTAATCAATCTGAGCACATTTCACTAAAATCAGAAAACATTTCTCTAAAAATTAAGAAAGAAAATGAAGGCAAAGTCTTTAAATTACTCAAGTATACGCTACACATATATGTGAGAACTTGTGTATACACACACGCTGAAGTACAACAAATCTAGATGATGTAAAATAAAAAACACTGACTTGCCTATTCTCTGATCTGATTATCACTCATTTATTATTTTAATCTGGTAAATATCTTAGTTTGAATCAATGTCATAAATGAGTATTTCTATTAATGTTTAATAAGGCATAAAAGTTACCACAAAAAAGCCTTTCTGACCACTGCAACTGATGGTTGCTAGAACTAATACTAAAATGAAATTATTTAAAGATAATTGCGTGCCACTGAAGTACTGAAATTAATTTTCAATTCTTTTCCTGTGGTATTATTTTAAACTGAAATCCTGACTAAGATCCATCTGTATGCTATGACTTACTTCCTAATGTCCATTACAACTCCTTCAAGTCCCTCTAGTCCAGTTGTTTCTTTCTCTGATTCAAAAAATCAAGTTGGACCACCTTCTCCTCATATTCTTAACCTTTTATTCTAAGTAAATGTTAATAACAAGTAGCTCAAAGCTGAAAAGGAATTAAATTTATTTTTTATTAGCTTTTTACAGGCTTCATCTGCTTGTACCAAATATGATGCTTGCCTCTGCAGCCATGGCACAGTGCATTACTGCTGTGTTTGGCTACACCCACAGTCCTGATAGCCTGAGAAACCTTCTTGATAGCCCATCTCATTGCCAAGTGACTCAGATGAAGAGCAGATTCGGAAACCTGACAGAAAAACAATCAAGAGGTTTCCTGCTGTCTGGTTTCCTGCCCTACTCTCATTTTATGCCTCTCCAGCTAAGGAGGCCACTATACCTGATTCAACTCTATATAAATCTGGAACTGATTTATATACTGAAGAAGGCTGAGCAGCAAAATACAGATTTTTATAAGAAACTAGCTAGCCTCACTAAACATCAGTCCAGTCAGAGGATGACTTTCTTGAGTTTAATGACTGAATTACAATAGAGTTTGAATAACTTGGAAACCAGGAAACAGCATCATTGTATTCATGTTGGACAGAAATCCTCAGAAGGTTAAAAAAAGGTCCAGCAAATTGAAATGGGGTAAAAAAATTTTAAAAAGCCAGGACTCTGCCATTTCAGTACAAAAAAGATGGCCTGACTTGCTCAGTTCTGAATGAATGAGACAAGAGCTGCTTTGAGACTGTCTTAGACTTCAGCCTCCAGAGAAATCTTTAGCCGACAGGGTTTTAATTCTTCTCTGGCTCAGAGGCCAGAGAGCACTTTCTGGTGCCATCTGCTCTGGACTCCAGTACTGCAACAAAGCAAAATACCACAGAGCAGGCACCACCAGACAGGATTTTTGCCTGCCCATCACTAAAGGTGCTCGATGCGCTTTCAGAGCCCTGATAACAACTGGTAGGTTCACACACGCCTCTTCATCGGTATATGCCTGACATCACCAGTGAACCTGGAAAGAAAAACCTACACAATATGCATCCCATGAGGTGGCTTAATGATATTGATTCAGATTAAACCCAACAAATATTCCAGTTTACCCCACTGTCTTGAAGATATTTTGTTGATCACTGATTATCATGGTGAGTTACACCACATGATCAACCTTGTACTAGGAGAGCAGCAAGTAAAAGCCAGACTTGTCCCTGCTTGTGCTTTAGAATAAATGACTTTACGAGGCCCGAGAGCTGTAACAATGAAATGCAAGGGCAAGAAGAGGTACTAGTTTCATAATGATATAATGTTAAGGACTTCAGCAGAGTTACTTCTGGTCTGGACATGTAAAAGTGGGACAGAAAGATTCCTTACAACTTCTCTTAATTGAAATCTTTAAAGATATGCTGTCCCTTGCAAATTCAGTTGTAAGTTCCCCTGCACCTATAGAATAGTTGAGACAGAAGGCCAATAAAAGGACTTTGAGTCTTAGTCACCAAACTTTAGTGCACTTGCGCTGCACTGAACTGCACTAAAACCAATCATCTGTAAGAGCACATCCAAACTGTGCGGGTACTGCATCTCAGTACAGCACAGCCGGAGGGCAGTGATACTACATCTGAGAGATGAGGCAGAAGGCGACTTGGTTTGGTGCCTAGGCACGCTCTCTTTCCATGCCTCTGATTTAATGTATAGCGGTGGTGAAAAAACAGAAGAGAAGCAGCAAATTTCCACTCCTGGGCATATGATACAAGGTAACTTAATGTGCACAAACACATTAGAACAGGGATGGTGTCTAGAAACCAGACTTCATAGATAACTCTTCAGAAAAGTATTTAATCCTGGGATTAGTTTTAGAAAAGTAAATTGGCTTTTCATAGAATGAAATCTATGCTCATCAAAGGAGGGGGATTCTTGAACAGCCTTTCAAAGAAGGAGCCAACAACTGCTCTTAAAAATTGAGATCTTTTTGAAAGAAGTTAAATAACAGAATTCTTTCCTTATTCTATAATCCTGTATTTTCCAATAAAACTATTATTAATAAAGCACTAGAAAACACCATGTTCGAAAATTAAATCAGAAGTAAACAAGTAACAATTTGAATACAGTAGCATTTTATGTTTCTGGATTTTGATTACCATAAGCTCCTACTTAGACATCCGCTGTTTTCCAGATCACTGTGACAAGCTCCATCCTTACCTCCTATTTGAATAAGTACATGGAGGTGTTCAGCTTCAGTTTAAGACCAGCTTGCCACGCATGAAAGATTTGAGAGGCCTAAGGAAATTATTCATGTCTTATTGAAAAGTAATGCCATCATTCTTCAAATAATCATAATGAAAGATTAACCATGAGAATCTAACTGTTCCTTTCTGCAGTAAAACTGGCAGATGGGGCACAAGAGGACACAAGCAAACCTGCAAGGTTCACCTCTGGATCCTTTTACAGAGAATTGTGGTGTGGGGGGATCAGTCCAGGAAGTAACCAAATGGATATAGAAATGCTCTTCTACATGTCAGAGCTCCGGATTGACATGAACTTAAGCTTTAAGTCTTTCCTCTTCCCTCCTGCTTCTGCATCCTGGCTGCACAGCCCAAAGGCAGCCATAGGACACACTTCTGGCATATGTTAACAAGGGGCAGATAGAGAGAAATAATATCTTAGAAAAAAGTTCCTACAAAATTTAGAATAATCAAGATTAACTATTGATTAAAAAAATAGAATGGTATAAACATTCAGCTGAATATTTTGGGTTGCTTTCTCAATATACTTGTACAATGTAAGTATATGGACACAGTCAGTCTGGTGGAACATCTTCTAAGGAAGCAATTTATCCTAATTATAGCAAGCATGCAGGACAACCTAACATAACATTAGAAAATTTATCTAGATAATATAATAGGCCACTGCAAAGTAGTTAAGCAATGGCTCATGAGAAGGAATTGTTAATTAATTGATTTACAGCTATTGTACTTCCATTAGTAGCAAATTTTGGGCTAAAAAAATAACAATATTTGCAGTTAACCATTTCTTGGACAAGACAACAAAAGAAATTTTTCAGCAGTTTTATTGCTGGTCCCCTTAGGCAAAATACTTAATTTTCATTTCAACATCTTAACTTTTTTTAAAAATTATATCCAGGTAACTTAAAATCTAAACATCATTTTAAAATTAAGTGCTGGAGAAGATATTGTCTAACCACACTGCATAAATCGCATCCTGCGCTGTTTCTGGGGAGAGAAAGAAGAGAATTGCTTACTGAATATGAAATCAGCCCAAGTTCTATTAACTATACATCAAAAGAAATTAAAAGAGCAAAAATTGTGATTCTCCTGGTATAAAGCTTTAAATATGTTCATCATTTAGTTCTCAGCCTCATCATAAATAACTTACAAAAATCAAATGAGTGCATTTAAAGTAGACTGATTTACATTGCATGAATGCTGTATATATTAAGAATATTATCTACAGAAAATAGCAGGAAAAACCTTAAAGCTACTCTAAGAGTTTAATTTATCCCAAGCTATTAAAATATGAATAATTTTAAAATTAACCAATTGTTATCTAACTTGAGACGTTTCTGAACTGTCAGAGAAGAAACATTCATTCATTTCTATTTTTTAGGGTGTTTTTACCTCTTATGATACATATGAACCAACAAGAAAATCTTGTTGGAATACAGGGGAAGGATTTAGATGAAGCAATTTGCTTCACACTTTCTTTCAAGAGTTTTTCTGTAAAATATTCACTTTAAAAAATGGTTGTGACTCTACACCATGTCACTCTCAACCTCAGCTACTGAGAATTTCTAGTTACATTTTCGATGGACCGTAGATTAAACAAACACAACTTGAAGATGAATTTTGGTTTTATTCACTCAAAAGTCATACACAAGCATTTCATATGGTTAGATAATGAAGAGGGCATTGACCTTATCATCTTTCAGGTCCTCTGGCTATTCCAGACTGTGGTGGCATTCCCAGAGTCTCTCACTCCAGTGACAGAGCACAACACTGGCCACAGCCGCCCGCCAGGTGTGGCCCCAGAGCACATCTGAGTTTGCAACCTGAAAACTGGGTGCTTGTCCTGTGGCTGAAAAAAACTAAGTGACTAAGCAGAAGTTTTACTACTCACTATTCATTAATGAGAGGACAGGAATTGGATCAAATCAGTGAAATGACCACACCCTGAAATTTAACCTTCGCTTTCAAACTTGCAATTCATCTTAGAAATCCCTCATCTCAGTCTGCTGCCCCAAAGACTTCTTCCCCTCACATTTTACATAGTAATTATTTATAAATTATTATGAATAAATGAAGATTTTCTTTATTTATTGTTCTTTTGGCTTCCATGAACATACACACCTAAGCCATTGGTTTATGTACTCTGTCTGGTATGTTCCAGCACAGACATTACTGCAGAAATGTCTCTGAATAATTAGGCACAGTGAGTGGGTTATATGTAACCATTGCCAGCTGAGCTCCACACAGAAAGAAATACTGACAAAGATGTATAGGATATTCACAGAAAGAGTTTTGATATCTTCCAGTGCTGGAGAAAGTCATTAAAATCAAGGACACAGTTATCATCTGTGCTACAGTAAAGTCATAAGACTCCCAATGAAAGCTCAAAAGCTGCTGTTCTGGATACAAGAAAAACTATAATTGCGTTTCCCAACCATTTTATTCCAAATAAAGAAGTTTAATAAACATGGAAAGAATGAAGCATTGCTATTCTCACATATAATTTTATGAACTTGAGTAAAACAAGAGCTTAGCGTTTTTGATTTGTCCTTCACTGCAACCAAGAGCAGAGCTCAGTCCTTGTATTTATTGCCCTCACTCAGGAAGGAGGCATGGCACATGGCACCTACATCAAATGACTCAGTTCACAGTGTCAGGCCATGGGGAGGCAATGGGTCTCTCACAAAACTGGCAAGCTCTAGTGACCAGTCTCATTTTGCCATTTCCTCATTTGGTCTGAGAACTGCTGCCGTCAATCACTTGAAGCACCTCTTCCATCAGAAGTTTCTGGCTGAAATTTCATTTAGTATAACTGAAAGGTTTTGGATGTGCACAAAAATCAGGCTAAGCACAGAAGGCCAATTCAAATGGAAACTGTATCATTACCTGTTTCCTTTCACCCCTGAAAAAAGATGCCTGGAGGTTTTTTTCTATGTCTCATCATAACTTTCAGTTTTTAACGGCATTTCATAAACAAATTATTAGTGCAAAATTATAACATGTATATAGGCCTCAGTTGTCCATACTCCTTTCAGACTAAGAGAGAAAACAAACATGGAAAGTATAGAAATTAACAGCACATATTTGCTCCTCTTTTTCTTTTCCTCCATTCTCCATTACAAACAGCTGACAGCACAAGGAATTCTATAATTCATGGTAAGATGCATGCCAGAACCAGGAAAACAAAGTCACCTGTGAAGTGTCTGCAGGCACAGCAGAGATAACTCTTAAAGAGTCACCTTGAAAAGTAGTAAGGCCCAGCACTCATCTCCGCTGTGGGGAACAAAGAGGAAGCACATTAAACTATCCAAGACACACTATGGTAGTTAAGAGAATGAAGTTTCTCTGAGAAAGCACATATTTCTGTTTTTTAGATCTTTTATCTTCACACTTTTCCTGTTTGAGATAGTTTTGACAGAATTTTCTAAACTCCCACTGGATTGAAAACAAGAATATATTACAAGTGCAGAGAGAAGTGTCATGAGAATGAGAATGCTTTTCTGAGCATTTGAAGAGAAAAACCAGTTCCAAAAAAGATTAAACAAATTCCTGGTGGACGGGTTAATCAGAGACTATTGAACACCCACCAGCTGGCTCTGGATCAGGGATTCTCTGAGCAGCTGAAGGCTGGAAGCTGGGGAGGTAAAGCAGGGGAAGCATTTGGTGTTAGTGACTGTTCAAGCTAGGATGCTGGACTAGGTCTGGTCCAGTACAGCTGTCCTTATGGCCTTGCATTATGCTCCCCAACAAATCTGAACTGTATCCACTCTTACCAAAAATATCCTGTGTGACAAGCTAGTCCTGGGTGTCTCAGATAGGTATGGATGCTCTGTAGGAATGATGGCAGCAAAATAACCAACACTACCAGTTCTCTGAATACTACTAAATGCTTTCTTGGATGAAGTATTTGGCAAAGGTTCTTTACCAGCCTCTGGAAAATAATGGTTCTCTTTTTTCTCAACAAAAGCCCATTAAAAAAAATCTTCATGGTCTGGATTGTTACCAGGCTACCAATGGACTTCTGGTTGCTGCAGCCCAGGAAGATCTTTCTAACAGAAATAACAGGTAAAAGGGGTCTATATTTTATGCCAGGTGGTACTCAACTGCTTGGCATCTCCTTCTTTAAACTGTTACCTCATTAATGACTAGATTCCAGGTGAAAATTAAGGTAGTCTGTTTTATTTTTAAATGTGTCCCAAACAGAGATTCAAAGGAGAAGATGTTGGGGGGAAGAGGAGGAGGGTGTTTCCATCTCCTTAGTATGTGATTCTAGATATAGCTTCACTATAGCTCCTGTAGTATATGTAAGCAGTACCTTTACACCCATGTATGTCTGTGTCTATTTCAATCTGGACTGGTTTACCTTATCTGACTCCATGTGAGAACATGTCTTTATTTTATAGAACATGCAATGTCTAGAAGGATTTTTCATTACTTACTCTGTAAGATTATAGCAAACAAAGCATTAAAAAGCAAGCAAGCAAAAAAATATCCAAAATGCAAACCTCAAAATCACAAAGATGATCCTGCCCTGTAAATGTACTAGTAAGTGACAGAAGGTACAAATCCACTGAAGAAACTATCACCAATACCAGAAATACTAACGTCCTGATTTTGGCCTGTAGTTTTGGCTCATGGAGTAACCCAGAAGGTCCTGGGGAGTTTGGCTGCATCCCAGTGGCCTGTGATCACCTGCATATGGACAGCTCTACTGCCCAGAACCTCCACAGCACCACACATGGCAGCTTGTTTGGCCACCAGCCACACCGCTGGCACAACCCACACCTTAACACCTGAGAACAACATGCAGGGTAACACCAGGATGTATCTGATCTGCCAGTCCTGCCAGGGACAAGGTCCCAGAGAATCTGGCCACAATGCTGCCCCATACTTCCCAAGAACACCCTGTCCTTACAGAATTTGGGGATTTTGGAACTTTTCGCACTAGAGTTAGCGCCTTTCTGCCTAATAGTCTTTAATGGATTGCTCCTCTGCAAATTTGTCTCATCACTTTCTCAGCCTGTGTAAGAACACTTTGCACCTATACACCCTGTAGCAATAACCCAAACAGTTTAACTGTTCCCTAAATAAAAAATACTTTCGCTTGTTCTGAAGCTTTTCTCACTACAGAGCAAGATTTGAATGAAATAATTAAAAGGAACAGCAACAGTCATTCCATTCTGCACACTCTTCATGCTCCCCTGACTCCACTCACCCATCTGCTTTCCAAGGCTAAAGACACATACTTTACATCTATGCTATTTCATTTGTTTTCAAGAGTCTGGTTATTACACTTCACAAAAAAATTATTCTAGTTTTATATTTCTTGCAATGTCTCATCAGGATTCCTCCTCTCTGCAATACCGAAGAACTAATCAGACTAGATATGAACAACTGGAAAACAGAAAATTATATACGATGAATCAAGCACTTCTTTTAGGTGCTTCCTGTGTATAAACTGAAGGCCACTAAAATACTCTAAAACCAATATGAGAATGATTTGCTCTATATGGGTAAAATTCAGGAGTTAAGTGCTCCAGTGTAGAAGAGTCAGAAACTTTTTGTAAAATACACATATATGTGCTCTGTTGCTATCAGTGCTAGTCCTGGCTTGGGAAACAAACAAACCTGGAGGACCTAAGTGAAGTACAGCTGAAAAATTCAGTGCCTTGCACTCAGCAGTAAGCTGCTATTTTTGAGGCAGATCCTGCCCCCACCTCTGCAGGTATGGCTAAAGCCTTGCTCACAGAACTAGGGCAAGCCCTTGGCATGAAAGGAAAAGTATCCTTCTCTTGGCAGGCAGAAACGTCCAGCAATGGAGTATTCCAAGTGCAGAAGACTGTTGCATTTTCTTGCTTTACTAGGATCATGAGACGACATGACGCCTCCTTAGAAAAACTTTATTTACATGGTTTTCCTTATAAATTAACCAATCTCAATTTTGAAGCTGTGTTGTGGGTTGCAGCTGCTTGTGCACTGCCACCGGGATGAGAATTCTTCTTGCCTATTCAGTGAATTAATCAATAAACTACAATTTCATACAGTCCATGTGAAACCCTTGGCTTGGGATGCTAAAAATAGATCGAATGATAAATTTCTCTTTCTGGATTTTTCCATGCTTCTTACTATTAAAACCATGAAGAGAAAATACACAGGAGAGTATCATACATCATTAGTGTCAAATTATTAATTAGCAAAGTCTAACTTTTCCAATGGGAAAGCTGCCTGTGGATTTCAGAGCAGCTACGCAGGCTAGGAGGACAGGAAGAGAGGAGGGGGTAACACGCTTTCCCCGTGTGTTGAAGCTGCCTAGTAAGAGGATGAAGAGCTCATGGTCAAGGGTCAAAAGGGAGGATGATGTGCCCTGGTCCCTGATGCTTGAGGTGTTTTGGGGTCTGAGATGCTCTCATTACATGACTCCTGGAACAGGGGAGCAGAGGAGACAGAGCAGAAAGAGAGGTTAGCTCTAGGATGAGGCTTTGAAAAAGGAGGAGGAAGGAAGAAGGAGAGAGCAACTCATCAGGAACTGATGTACTGGTTTTTCTCCTGGTACCTTGGCTCTGCTGGAGCATGCCCACAATGCCCACAGGAGGCTGCCCCAGCAAGTTATATGGACTCCACGCACACACAGCCTGCTGGGAAGCATCAAGTACTCCTCTAGTCAGGGTGGTGTAAAAGGGGAAAAAAACCCCACCCGCTACCACTGCAACTCACACACCTTTGGCTTGAATAGCACCTTATTCCAAGGTGCTGGAGAAATGCACACATTCAGCCACAAAGGAGACTAGTAACTAACATGTATTTCTCTAACACTAGCAGCACAAATGCCCCCTTTTCCTTCCCCAGGTGCTTTTCAAATGGATGCTTCAAATCAGGTATGATCAGGGAAAGAAAGGACAAATCAGGTCAGGAGTTCTAAAAGGGAAATGGTAGAATATTCCTATTTGCACTGCAACGTTCAGTTCTAGTAAAGACAAAGCTTTTGAACCAAATAAATAGCAAAACTATTATTTTCTTCTGGAATAGCAGTAGAACTATATAACTATTTTCCAGTAGTTGCCACTGTTTCAAGTGGAGTAAAAAACCAAAAATGAAACAAAGTGCAGAACTAATTGTATAAATGCAGCCATAATCAGTACAATGCTGTATTACCATCACAAATGTAGTAATGCCTTAAAAAGCCAGTTTGGGATTTCTTTCTGTCTTATGATAAAATAGCACTTATTTGTGCAGGTTAACATCCCAAATTCTCTTCCTTTCCATGAAAAAACCCACATAACTCCCAAAGTATGATGCTGCTGCAGGCAAGAGATCAGAAGCTACAGTGTTGGCAGTAGTAGCCAATGTGAAGATCTTGAACTACATGTAATTAATAGTTCCTAGGCTTGGCTTACAGCCTCCATGGACAATGTGGCTGTCTGAAACCTTAGCTGTGGCAGGAAACCAGCAACATGTTGTGTTGAGGCTGCCATTGCCAGTTGATATTGAGCCCCATGAATCCCAGTGCAGGGAAGCAGAGGAGCTTACATTTCTATGCTATTATTTCTAGTTATATTGAGCTTTGTTTTGAAGTGTCTGATTCATGCAAGATGTAATAATCATATAAGAGATGATTTTGTTGCCTGGACAAATTGAAATTTGTACAAATGTGATTCTGCATAACAAAATAACTGATCAATAGCATCAAATACCAATCAATGCTATCAGTAATTCATGTGCTCCTCATTTGTGATCTTAGATTCATAGAATCATTTAAGTTGGAGAACACCCTATCCTAAATTATTATGAGAAGTTGGCAAAGCTGTGACTAAACAGATAATCACATAACAAAAGTGCTTGTTATGAGAGCATCAAACTCTAGGTCAACCTAAATAATCCTCCAGTAACTCCAAATAGACCACCCAGATAAGATGAAAGGGAATCTGGAGAAGGCCTTGCTTTTCCTTGCAGGGCAAGGAAAAGCATTCTAAATCCTTTTCCTTCTGCATCACACTGAAAGACTGCAGAAACAGCAGCAATGAAACCTTCTACTGGTTTCATTCCCATTAAACTACATGTGAATATAGCAGAAAGGACCCAATTTAAGTTACTCTAAGAAACAGGTTTTCTAAAAGAAGTAAAAAAAAGTAAAACAAAGCAGAAATCCTTCTGATACTTCTGTCCTATTTGGCAGGAGAAAGCTGTCTGCCAGTTTCCAGCTCACAGCCCTTGGCTGTTTCCCGGCTGAGACTTCTCCCTAAGGCTGTCCCTGAAATATTCTCATTAAAGAGCACAAGGGAACAGCATGCTCTGCCCCAGGAGGAGGACAAAGACTAGCCAAATTTGTGACCACTCTGCAGTCATTCCCTGCAGCTATGAAATCCCACTCATCCCCCACTAGGAGCATTTTCAAAGAGGCCCAGTCTTCCAGACCTGGAGACTTAAATCAAGAGCACGTTTAGGAAGAGTCTGGTTCCAGCCCTACCATGAAAGGCTACATATTTTGGTCCATAAAAACAGTTCAACCTTCCCTGCAGAGCATAAACTAGAATCTGTCACAGGCTGGATACAAGGTCTGGAAATTTCTAAGCACTTTCTGATGATGGTGTCTAACATGTAAGTTCATTATTTTGCCTGTCTAATGAGTTAAAAGACTCAATTTTTTCATATGTCAGTGTTTTCCTACAAGGAAATGTGGCCTAAACTTTCCCCAAGTGTCTGCTGGGATATCAAAGTGAACATCATTACCAGAACTAGACATGTACAGTTAATAACACAGTTTTTCATTTCTGTCTGTTAATCCAACCAAATTTTGTATTTCATTTCTAACACCATTTTCTGGTCAGTAACAACAAGCATGAAGTCTTGTGACACAAAAATGTCAAACTGGTGGCATTCATCTGACGTCAAGAGCAGCAGTAACACTTTTACAGTCTGCTGGGTTTCTCCACACAGAAGCAAACAAACAGCCCAAGGGTAATTTATTTCATCCTGTAACAGGGTGCAGTGGGACTTGTATCTAATGAATAAGATCATCGTTCCCATGCCTCTGAAGAAGGATTCAGGATGGGAGATTGGTTGCTGGACTGAACAGGAACAAACATTGTGGTTAAGTTGTATTCCAGCACCCAGAAGAATGGCCTGTGTTTGAACTCCCCATCCTGAAAGGTCTGCAGATTTCTGTGCCATTATCTCATGTAGTATACCTGCTTCCAACATCAAACCTTGAGGAACATTTGCTGTCTATGACTATTTTATTTTCTGCTGTACTGTTCCTCCGGTCCTTTGTGCTTTCCTGTACTCATGACAGATCCATGTTTTCGGACACTAAATCCATTTTGAAAATAAAGAATGAGATGTAGCTCAAGAATGTCAGCTGAAAAATTCTAATTTCACTGACCTACATTAATCAATGAATTTATAGCCTCCAGCTCAACAAGCAGGTGAATAATTATTTTTATAAAGTAATCTTTAGTGTGCCAGCCTTTTTTTAGTAAAAGCTACCAGTAGAAATCCTATGACACAGACTTCTCTTACCAGTTTCTCCTGAGAGACTAAAGACCTCATTTCCAATATACTGAAATATTACTGTACTGTGAACAATGTCTTCAGCAAATGAGATAGAGAAGTTTCAGTTTTCTTTCTGCTCGACTAAGTCAAATGAGTTTTTGGTGCTACCGGTGAGTGAAGTTTAACTCAACTCTCTAAAACCCTTTAATTTTATCTACAGGAAAATGCTAACAGAAGGAAAACATGCCTATTCTCAGTTACTGCTGAAAAATTAGCACTTAGGGAACAGACTTGTTGAGCAAGCAGATATTATACACAGAGATATTTTTCTGTTAATAAGCACTAGTAAAGTATCTGTAGGTTACATGCTTTACATTATTTTATGCAATTGCTAATTTTAAGTGTCTGAAGATCTATTCTATCAATCAAAAGCAATCTGATTATTCTCAGTGATTACTTCTCAACCATGGGATGAAATGTAAAAATAAATAAATGACTAATAACAGTGCATAATACAGAGAATTACAGGAAAAAATTAATGTGTTATCAATAATTTAGAAGCATGCTCCTGGTTACAAAGATGTATGCCAAAGTTTTTCTTTACAGCTAATCTAGTATTATGCCACTTTTGGAACAATACCAACTGCATGATAATTTAATATGAATTAATTCCTGTTATTAATTCCTCCTACTAATACACATTAATTCTGCTTTCTCTTTACAGTAACAAATGAAAACCAATATAAAGCAGAAGAAAAAAACTTTCCTTTTACTTATCACGAGGCCATAACTCAGGAGTATGACAGTGCTACTTTACTGCAACAGGGAGTGAGAACTGACCTGTGTTCCTCCGAGTTCACATGACGTCTAAGCATCAGCTCTTAAAGCTCCTGATTTTCCTACTACTCACCCCTTCAGTTACTAACTGAACTGAATGGATCTGCAGCCCAGAGCAGAACAAAATCAATAAGATCTGGTAGCAAGCATCAATTCTCTGATTGTAAATGTATTTATTAAAAGACAATTTTCCAGAATTAAGTCCAAGTTAAGATTTGCAAAGTTGTAGTTTGAGAAAACCAAGAACTGTAATTGAATCTTTGGCTTTATAATGAGAACAAGAAAGACAATATTCCAACATGTTATTAATGGACACTTCCGACCACATTAAGCTGCTTTTTTTTTTTCCTAACAATATCCCTTACTAATAAGATGCTTGCAAGATTGTCCCTTCTTGACCCTTTTCTCTGTATAGTACCATGGATTACTTATTGGTATTTTAAGTTATATCATTACCTAGTTATCTGAGGAGATTGTGGACAAGAACAAACAACAACAACAACAACGACAACAACAACAACAATCTGTTCTTCCTCAGATTACTTATATTAACAGCAAATAGTTGCTGGGTTGCCTTTGCTTTCCTCTCTTTTTATTCAGACTGTTTACTCTGTAGTGACTAAAATATTTATGTATGCTCCTCTGAAAATCTCAGCCAAAGCGACTAAAAATCAATGGACCCTGCATACCTCTCTCAAACACCTTGGAAAACCTAGCCGTTATTTTTTAGAGAATATTAGTATTTCCAGTTCTTCACCTTTTATTAATATATCTTTTTCCTCATTAAACACAAGTAATTTAAGTACCTCACCATCAACGTGAAAAAGATTTTGTTATAAGATCCGTGAAACTGTGATTATGGCTGTGATGCTTTTTATTTACCACAGTCAAAGAATGTAAGTAATGTTAATTCACTGATACATCTGGATATAGTAGCAAAGCATTGAAACAGCTGAGCCATATTTCAGTAAATCACATATGTTCCGAATTCAGTATTTGAATGTGCAACACTTAACTGTACATGTGTGAAATTCTCTGTCACAGAAATACACTTCCATTAATTTACTTAGTTTCCATGATAAATGAAGTTAGGTATTCCCTAATTAACTGAATGAAAGGAATTTAGGAAGGGTTTTTTTCTGCTGTTAGTTATTCTCATTTATACGTCTGTTTTCACGGTTGAAAGCCAGCTTAATCTGCAAATTACGCATTTCAGGTAATATTTCATGGCAGAAGCAGAGAAAATAGAGTGAATCCTCCACGGCAAATGAAGACTGACTAGCATCTTTGCGAGCAGCCAGCTATCATACACATCTTCCTTGTCAGCATCATGTGAGCTCCTCACTGCTGTCGCTGCCATCCCCGCCGTGCTCCCGGCCCAGAGCTCGCACGCCCAGGAATGTGTTTGCATTTAGCACACGCGAGATACAGGCTTTGCCAGGGAGGATTTTTACCCCCGCCTCCCCCCCTCCCCTCTAGATGCTCCTCTTCCCTCTAGGCGTGTTTTCCTTGCCCAGGCTTCATCTCGCTGCGAGCGCTGCCGTGGCTGCTCCGGGGGGCCGGCGCGCCCCTCCCAGCCCCGCGCCGTGACTCAGCATCCCGCAGGCCTTCCTTCGGATGCGGGAACCCGCACCGCCTCTGCCCGCCGGCCGGGCGCTGCCCGCATCCCCGAGGCTGGGAGCCTGCCCCAGCACGCGAAGGAAGCGCGGTGGAAGGGCGAACCCCCGGGCATGAGCAGGCGGGGTGCAGCTCCCGCACAAGGAATGCGTTCCCAGACAGAAGGGCGGGTTCAAAAGTGCCGCTTCTGCCCGATGGTTGCTTGCTTTCAGCCGGGCAATACTAACAATGCCTGATCTCTGGTACAGCGCTCTTCCAGTTGATGATTTGGTAATTAACAAGCAAACACACACTGTTCACAGACACAGTGCTCCATATGTGTTTCTGTGCAAATGTGCCATAAGGACGCAGGAATCCAAAACTGGCTCCTCAGGCGTTATTAGATGCAAATGCAAAATTACAATGTAAACTCAAAATATAAAGGCATTTGCCCAAGGAAGGGTAGCATCCTGTTGTGACTGCCTGTAATGCTTACTAGCAATACCTTGCTCCTTAAGATCACAGAGGTAACAGCTTTCAGGTTTATTAAACTAGCTATTTCTCAATACTCTGTACAATATATATCTTGGAAAGTATGGGTATGTCTTCAAGTTACTGAACACAGAAGCTAAAGCATTTGTATTCCTTTTCCAAAATACAAAGATCTACAAGTGCAAAAAATATTAATGACATAGAATTTTTAAGCATTTACTGTAGTGAATAATTTATTTTAAAAATGTAATTTATCTTCTCTTAAAAGGTGGTATCTTTACTGTACATCTATATTAGTTAGACAATTTTCTTGAATATATCCAAAATTGTCAAATGTGCAAATTAAAAAAATGTAGAATGCTTTTAATTTTTTTTTAAATTTCTAGAAAATTCCATAATTAGAAATAGCTGTATTTCTATGTAAAATTTCTAAGAGTACACAGTTTTCTGAAGGACAGTAAGGACAGGCTTGTCTAGGCACTGAATGAAAGCCCAGACTTTTATCCAAAATGTAACAGTATGATCATCTTAGTTATTTACAGGACAGACAAGCAATAGATTCTGGGATGCATTTTCCTGGCACACATTTTACTGTAGCTTGCAAATGTTACACAAAATGTACAGAAAGAGGGAAAAAGTCAATGAAATTTCATTGTCATTATTCAGTTAGGACCTCTAATGAAATAGATCATGTTATTTTATTGATCACCTCAGTGACTGTGCTGCCCCTCCCCACAACGCAGTCATCCATAGCAGACAAAAACTGATCAGAAATGTACACTCTTGAACAAACTGCAGGATTCAAGCACAGTATTTAGTCTCAGCAACATTTAAACCATTTAAAAATAATCAGACTAGTAGGATCTCTGCAGCTATATCCACCTGAGAATCCTGACTCTGCATTCCAGCCCAGGTATCTGAGTCAATGTAACCACACTGCATCATCATAATCCTGTCTCAGCATATTCCCTCTACTGCACTCAAATCCACAAATAAAAAATACCTCTTTTTACCTTAGATGGTGAATTCCTTCTTGTCCTTTTGTTCATAATAACTATTCCAAGTTTGCATCTTTGAAAAAATGCAAGGATGGTTACACCAATAAACTTCGCAATCCTCTCCTGTGGCAGAAAGCAAATTACCAAAAA